>PPJZ02000077.1:0-48489 GCA_003705955.2 Zygosaccharomyces kombuchaensis
CCCACTCGGAGTTTAAACCTCGCGTATCGTTCATGCGTTGCGCACGCCTATGGGAAAAGAAACGATCTCAGATCGAGACTCCGAGTCTTGGCCCTTCTAGGTAGCAACGTCGAGTAATTATGCTACTTTTCTTGGGCCAGATGTAAATAAGGGCGCTGTTACTGCGGTGGCCTGGGCCGCGCCTCGGCCGTACGCTGAGCGACTTCATCCCGTGGCTCGTATCCATCAGCGCTTGGACACGAGCAGGCGCTGCGGTCAGATCTCAGCAAGCCAGGGGCCATATGTAGTGCCTTAGCGCAGCCACTTGCGCCGAGGGCGCGAGAAACTCTTCTCGGAGTTCTGAAGCCGTCCGCCGAAAAGGAAAAACGACACATGTGAAGGGGAACAAAGCAACGTGCACAGCAGTGCCATTTGTGTCAGCGATGCTGACGCCGCCCGGAAATGGAGCGTGATACGCTCGCCTATCTGTTTCACGTGAAGATAGTGCAGTATCGATGTCTGCTGCCTTGGTTCTACGGCTCGATAGCGTGTATTACTTTTTTCGTCCGCACTAGGCGCTGGGGTACATAAGGGCAACAGGAAGGCTGCTTCGTCAGAGGCCCATGGGCACTTCTCTCCCGGTTCAGAGGGCCAATTGATCCAGAAGTGGTATGCGTCGTCATGGCCGGTGCAACTGTTTCTCCAAAACGAGAAGTGCTACCCACCAACGTCACGCCACTCCATTACGACTTGGTGCTGGAACCAGATTTCAAGACCTTCAAGTTTGATGGTCACCTGAGGCTTGATTTACGGGTTAATGATCCCAAGGCCGATTCGATCTATTTGAATTCTCTGGATATCGACTTCCGCAGCGCTTCCATCCTGGGTCAAAAGCCACTGGCGGTCCAATATGACAGGGAGAACGAGGCGACGGAGTTCAAGTTTCCTAAGGGGACTTTAGCTGCTAAGGAGACAGTTACGCTGGATGTTCAATTCACTGGCGAATTGAACGACCATATGGCCGGGTTTTACCGGGCCAGATACAAGGATAAACGGACCGGTGAGACCAAGTACATGGCTACGACGCAGATGGCACCCACGGATGCTCGCAGGGCCTTCCCCTGCTACGACGAGCCCAACAGGAAGGCGACTTTCGACATCACTCTTGTTTCTGGGTCTCATCTGACCCACCTTTCCAACATGGATGTGAAATCTGAAACTGTCGAGGGCGGCAAGAAAGTGACGCATTTCAACACTACCCCCAAGATGTCTACCTACCTGGTAGCTTTCATTGTGGCTGAGCTGAAATACGTGGAAAATAGGGATTTCCGCATCCCTGTGAGATGCTATGCGACCCCAGGTGACGAGCACCACGGTCAGTTTGCGGCCGACTTGACTGCCAAGACGCTGGCCTTTTTCGAGAAAGCGTTTGGCATTCAATACCCCTTGCCCAAGATGGACAATGTAGCCGTGCATGAATTTGCAGCCGGTGCCATGGAAAACTGGGGGCTTGTCACTTACAGAGTTGTCGATGTGCTTTTGGACAAGGAGAATTCTACTCTGAGCCGTATTCAAAAAGTGGCAGAGGTGGTTCAGCACGAACTAGCCCATCAATGGTTTGGGAATTTGGTGACCATGGACTGGTGGGAAAGTTTGTGGTTGAACGAAGGTTTTGCCACATGGATGTCGTGGTACTCTTGCAATGAATTCGAACCAGAATGGAAAGTTTGGCAGGGATATGTCGCAGACACTTTACAAAACGCGTTGGCCTTGGATTCGTTGCGCTCTTCGCATCCGATCGAAGTTCCCGTGAAGCGTGCGGATGAAATTAACCAAATATTTGATGCTATCTCTTACTCTAAGGGGTCTTCCGTGTTGAGAATGGTTTCCAAATGGTTGGGTGAGGACACTTTTATCAAGGGTGTTTCGCAGTATTTGCAGAAATTCAAATACGGTAACGCTGAGACGGTCGATCTGTGGGATTCCCTGTCTGAGGCTTCGGGCAAAGACGTGCGCAAAGTTATGGACATATGGACTAAAAAGGTTGGGTACCCTGTGATTAGCGTCGAAGAAGATGGTAACAAGATTACATTTACTCAAAACCGTTATTTGCTAACTGGCGATTTGAAGCCAGAAGATGATGAAACATTGTATCCAGTGTTTTTGTCTCTTGCCACTAAGACTGGTGTGGACAGCTCACTTGTCCTGAACGAAAAGTCCAAGACAATTCAACTGCAAGACTCTAGTTTCTTCAAAGTGAATGCCGCTCAGGCTGGTATATACATCACGTCCTACCCTGATGAGAGATGGGCCAAGTTTGGCCAACAGGCTGATTTGCTACCCGTAGAAGACCGTGTTGGCCTGGTAGCCGATTCTAAGGCTCTGTCTGCGTCCGGTTACACTTCCACTACTAACTTCTTGAATTTGGTGTCCGAATGGAGCAGCGAACAGTCATTTGTCGTTTGGGAACAAATTCTCGAAAGTATGTCCTCCTTGAAGGCCGCTTGGATATTTGAACCACAAGAGACCAAAAATGCCTTGAACAATTTCACCAAAGAATTGGTTTCCTCCAAAGCTCACAATCTAGGGTGGGGGTTCTCTTCTACGGACTCATTTGCCACGCAGCGTCTCAAAGTGGCTATGTTTGGCGCCGCATCTGCCGCTGGAGACGCCGCTGTGGAGAAAGCCGCCCTAGAAATGTTTAGCAAGTACGCTGCTGGTGACAAGAAGGCCATCTCTGCTTTGATTAAACCCGCCGTGTTCAACGCAGCCGCTAGAGCAGGCGGTGCTCACAACTACGAAAAAATCTTGGTCATATACAAGAATCCTGTTTCCAACGACGAAAAATTGGTTGCCCTAAGGACTTTGGGGAGATTTGAAGACACTAAGCTTTTGGAAAGAACTCTATCGTACTTGACCGATGGTACTGTGCTTAGCCAGGACATCTATATTCCCATGCAAGGCATGAGATGCCACAGGCAAGGTATTGAATGCTTGTGGGCTTGGCTGCAAACGAACTGGAACGATATCTACAAGAGACTGTCACCGGGATTTTTGACGCTTCGATCGGTTGTTGTCACCAGCACTACTGCATTTACCTCTTTGGAAGCAGTGGATCAGATCAAGAGGTTTTTCAGCGACAAGTCTGCGAAGGGTTTTGACCAAAACTTGGCCCAAGCCTTGGATACCATTGTCTCTAAGGCTAAATGGGTTAACAGAGACCGCGAAGTTGTCAATAAGTATTTGAAAGAGCATGGCTTTTTCTGAAGGAAAATTATAAAACAAGATAATTATAAGTGTATTTTTCTGTTTTATTTTACAACCTCGAAGTTCCCCTTGTCGGTTGATGGACATACTTAAAAATTATAAAAGCACAGCTTTGTCTGAAATTTTTACAATAATCTCTACACGAATATTAACTTGCTTTGTAAATTGGCTTTCTTGTTTTCTCTTTGAGTCGCGCTTGAATGAGACGTCTTCGATCTTTTTATGTAATTACTTTTTCGATTTCTGTTTCTTTGGTAGTCAAGGTTTTTCACGAATGTCTTCGTATTGAGCTTCTCAGGGTAAGGCTTGGCTCTTTTGCAGTTGGCAGTTGGCTATGGAACTCTGTAATTGGAGCTGTTTGTCAAGTCTTCAAAATCCTGAGAAACTTCTGCATGCATTCACTAACTGCCGATATTGGCACCCTTATCATAGCTATGGGAAGTCGCCAACGGTAGTAAAATCACTGTCACTGAGTCACGTGCTCGAGCGTCGTCTCCGTCGCGGAGCATGCCCTTACCACAATTTTGGCCTTGATCAGGACTTACAACGGCGGTCATCTCCAGGAGGCGAGTGGGACATTTCCGGCTACTCGTTGCGTGAAAAGGACGCTAGCCGCCGGTCGGCTCTTCAACAGCAGAGAATACATTGTGTAACCTCATTTATACCGAGTCTATCTAGTTTAACGCATCTATATCCCGGAAAACTACGGCACATACTCATTGCGGGGATCGCTGCTTAACCGATTTAGTATTGAAGCATTGAGATCCATCTTTTCGAGGCGCATCTTATTACTTATAGCTTTGAAATGATCCAAACGCTAATATATGAGAGATAAGACGGAAGTTGCTCCCCGAGTCTTACAACATGATTCGGAGGGGTTCTTCGACAAGGATCTCATTTGGCATATGAGGGATGGGGAGTGGCTACCGACAGTTTCAGTTTATATAATTATTATTGTGCGGATTTTTGTTTATGTTTAGCTTGGTATTACTAAAATTCAGAATAATTGTGTCATGGGGGCTTGCAATCCAGCTTCCGAACTGCAGTGCTATAAAAAGGCGGTTATCGACAGGTGATCGACAGGCATTCCACAATACCAAAATAACAGGTCTCAATTAATCTTTCGCGGTACCTCTTCGCCTCTTATAAAATTCTTTCCCGAGGACAAGAATTTTTTCTTATAATAAACAAACTAAGGTTTCTACAAAACAAGGTACTGCTACATATAAAATTCAGCTTGAATAACACTATGCATCTAAAGTAATCCTACCAATCGTTGATCTTTCTGCTCTAATCGAATAGCTCTACCCATAACAAGCGCTCAGACCCTCTCTTCCATTACCCGCACGTAATTTTTTTTTCACACAAATTCTTCCATCTACCCATACATTTCTTTGCCCACTCCTTTTACGCTGTTTTGCTCTTCATGAAGGTGTCCAGATTCGCTCGAAGGCATTTCCAGTATGGCTAGAGGTAACCAAAGAGATCTGGCACGTCAAAAGAACTTAAAGAAGCAGCAGGAAGCTGCCAAGAGCTCTAAGAAGTCAGGCGATCCTAAGAAGCGTATGGAAAATGATGCTGACATCTTGAGACAAAAGCAAGCAGCTGCAGACGCTCGCAAAGAAGCTGAGCGCTTGGCGCAGGCCAAAAATCAACGTAAATAATAGTTCGTTTTTTTTTTTTATTTTTTTTTTTTGAGTAGTAGTATACAGTGATTAAGCCGCAAGCATATGCTCCTTGGCCTCTGCGGCCTTCTCGACCTCGTATTTGAAATCGTAGTAGCTCTTTTCAAAATGGTGTATACGCACGAACCCATCTTCTGCACCAGAGGTGTAAGAAGTTCCCTGAGGATTTACCGCAACACAGTTTAGTGGACCGAAATGACCTCTTACTCTACCTATCTCTTCTTCAAAAATCTTATGGTAGAAACGGGCTTCGAACTTTCCCTCCCTCGCGGCCGTGGTCGTCACATCACGGGCAGCTTGACCACCGCCCAGAATGACAAAATCTTTTAAAGGCGTAATGCAGGCACTGTTCAAGGGACAGTCGGCTTCATATTTCTTCAACACCTGTAGTTGGTCAACATCGACTATACAGGAATTCGAGTCTCTCGAGGAAGTGATAAAATAGGTACGGTCGGGAGAAAACTGAATATCACTCACATTCCCCTTGTGCAAAGGTAGAGAACCGCAGAACTCGTAGTTGTTATGCCTGTTGTATTTGCTGATGTGGCCATCTTTGTGCCCTACCACAACGTATTTCCCTTCAGTGGACCAGCCGGCGACTTGCGCAGCGGCAAGGCCTTCATGGGTCTCGATGCAAGCTACTGGCTCCTCCACAAATTCCAAGACTTCGTGGGTTTCAGGGTCTCTCTTCACCTCGTAAATGTTCACGGACCCGACGTACTTCATCACATCGTCCAGAATGGCCAAAACGTAGCGACCACAGGGGGAAAACTCGACTCTCTTGACTGGCACTGGGGACTTCCACGTGTGAACAGTGCGCCCATCAGAAACGTTCCAGACCTTGACACTGTAGTCCGCACTCCCAGTTACACATAGCTGTGTGAATTGATCAACATCAATGGACCAAATCGAACCCTGATGGCCTTCCAAAGTGCCCAATCTTTCACCATTGATCGAATACCACACACTGGCGACATTATCCTTAGAGCAGGTGAAGATAAGGTCACCTTCACGATTGTATTTGACTTGGGTCAGGGGACGTTCGTGCCCCACCAACATAATAGGTCTCATGGCGACGTGAGTGCTTGAAGTAGTGCGAGACTCTATGTTCAATTTCTATTGAATATCAGTGGGCATCTCTATACTTATTTGATATATTATGAAAAATTTTCAAATGTGAAAAATAATTGTGCGGGTAAGTGAAGAAAAATATCGGGGACGGTATAAATTAAAATATAATGGCGGAAAGTGATGGAAAAAAAATACCGTTGAATGCAGCTAGTGTTTCTTCATTTATTGGGGGTAGAGTATTTTCTTTTGATTGTACTGGAGCTCTGGAGGTTAACGTATTTAGATATTTCTCCAAAAAATTCTAATTTTCTTGCATTCTAAAACTTAAAGCCATTTCACATATAAGGTACAACGATCCAGGAAGAAGACGTCAGGGCTAGTTATCTTCCAAGAGAAATCAGCTAGTTTTTCTATAGTTCTTCGTCTGTGCAAGATGGTCTCAAAATGAAAGCTCGATCTTCAAAACAATCTATCTACTTGGAGCATTTAAATTGAGCTTATACTCATGACTGAATTCGATTCAAATATTTTCTGTGTTCATCAGACGTCACAAGGCAGCAAGGTTTACTAATCATAATTATTCAAAATTGCAGGAAGTATCTAGCGCATGAATAAATAATGAACGTTACATGAACCGAAAAAGCGACTTCTTGTAAAATTAATAATTATCCTCTTCCACCACAGTTTTTTTTTTGTATGACCAAAGAGCTCTGCGTACTTCAAATAATCTTAGTCGATCCCGCTGCATTTTTCCACTGCCAATTCAACAGTGTAGCAACCAGCTGAAACAATGTGAAAAAACTCTCTTATCTTGCACAATAAATACTGATGCTATTTTACCCAAAGCTTTCGCTCCCCTTCACAAACTTGCCGCTGGACAGCATGGGCGGATAAAAGAGAACTATTATATTGGAAGCTGTGTCTAAAACTTCTTCAATAAAATAGATACCGATTCAGGCCTGTATGAATGAATGGAAGAAATTTGTCCCAATATTAGTTACTACGTTCATATACGAATTCGGCTACCAATCCAATGACGATGCCTTTGACTCAGAGCCATCCAGGTGTAATATTAGCAAATATGCTTCAATTCCTTACGCTCCTCGACATATTCGCCCAAATCCGAGCTCAATTTGCGGTGAAATTGTTCGAAGAGAAAGCTCAAACAAGATTCCGTAATTGCGGAATCATACCTTCCCTTGCTAGATTCATCACGGATGAAAGCGTGCTGAGCACCGTGGACCTCTAAGAAAGTAAACGCAACGCCTGCTTCCCGCAGTTGGGCTCTGATCAAGTCGCGACCTTCAGGTGGAACGTGTGTATCCCAAGTTCCAAAGATTAACGTCAGCTCCTGCTCATGGGCTGCTTCCTTGGCTACTCTTTCCAAAGAATCGTCGTTCTTACCCTTGCCTAAGCTCTTAGAGTGAATATCCGTGGGAAAGAAACAAGTAACACATGTCACCCTCTTGTCCAACAAAGCCCTAAAAGCTAAATGCCCGCCAAGGCACATACCGGTAGCTCCAATGCGACCATTAAATTGAGGCAGCCTGTGTAGCAGGTCACAACACAACCGATTGTCTTCGTCATAAGACTCTAGGGGTTTCTCAATCTTGTACACATTGCCCCTATCCGTACCCGCAGCATCGTAAGCCAATGGCTCTGGCCCTATGAAATTGTGGTAAATGGCTGGTGCCACCACGACATAGCCTTGGGACGCAATTCTCTGGCCAAAGCGACGTACTGGGCCAGTGACTTGGTATATTTCACTGTAGAGCACAACTCCAGGAAATTTAGCGTGGGGATACCCATTGATCTTGGGGGTAAGCACATATATACGTAATGTGGTACCATAAGACGTCTTCACGTCTTCGTAAGTTTCAGAAATGAGCATTGGTCTTTGATCCTTTGTTTTGATAAGAGAAGACGTGGAAAATCAAAAAAACAATTCTTTACATATACAGGAAAATCAAGGATGCAGTGCCTTAGGCATCACTAAAAAAGGTATCAGATGTAAGCTGCAGGTCCCCGATGGCCGGTACTGTCGACATCACACTTGGCAAGACCAGCATGCTCCAGTGATGAATACTACCAAAAAACCAGGGTTCATTTACGTTTACACCTATAAGCACATGTACGATTCACTGATTTCACGTAACCTGGCAGATCTCAATTGGTTGTACGTGGACGATTCAGTGTTGAATCCCAATGGTAAGAGGCGCCACTGGTCTAGTGATGATCTTATTCTGTGCAAAATTGGAATGACTACGAGGTCGAGTGTGAATACGAGGTTGCTCGAATGGCAAAACACTTGCAAGCACCCAGTGGTCAACCTGACTCCTGAACGAGTGCATTTACTTTGCAATTCAAATAAGGAGCCCGCGAAACTTGCAAAATTCTTCTCTAGCTTATCGTTGAAGCACCACAAGGACCCGAGACAGGTTTCAATGCCCCAATTGCGCACCTATTGCAATGGAGGATTTTTCGCAGATGGAAAAGGTCTGAAAACTCTCGCCGTGATCGAGAATAGCATCCACAAGCGCCTCTGGCAGCGATATGGTCAAGGTCTCATTTATTGTTACGGATGCGATCCTGAAGGCCACACACGACACAAAGAGTGGTTTCGAATCCCCAAAGAGGAGCTTCCGTCGGTTTTAAAGTATATAGATTCGTTGTGTGGTGCTTGAAAATGACCGAAGTTTTCGTAGAGGTGCCGTGTATATTAATGCTGATTGGCGTAAGCAACGTTTAAGATAAATAGTTACGGATTTAAATCATAATTTTAGTCTTTAAGTATCGTTTTTGAAACACTGATAACTCCCCATTCATCAAAAATTACTTTTAATCCCTGCTTTGGGTAGAGAGGTCGAAATTTGTTCTGATGCCCTCCAAGCTTTCATGCAGTTAACTTCACTGGCTCCTATAACGGCATGCGTAATCATGTTTGGAATATATATATGGTCACAAAAATGAAGAACCGTTTCTCCTTAAAAATCTCAGTTAAATGTACATATCTCCATTTAGATTTCCATTTTTACATAATATTTATTCTGAAAATATAAAAATTCACCATGGCACTTTCATGGCTATTACGCTTAACAAGAAAGTCTGCTAAATAGTAGAGGGACTACGTCAAAACCTTTTTCCTTATTAATAAAACTGTTTTATATCGGTATTATGCTGGGGATGCGACGCGTCTTGCTTGGTGAGCCGCCATATAAATACCAAAAATTTGATAAACCTCACTACAAATTATACATTTCCTTGTAAACAGTACGCCCCAGCTTTACTAGTAAGTAAGATCAGCCATGATTGTCAAGACAGCTTCCAATTTTGAGGAAAGGCGCAGCAACTCGTTTCGTAATTTGCAGCAAGCTCAAGACGAATCTCAATGCGAATCTCAGGGGTCATCCAACTCTACCAAGATTTCGTCGAGCGATGAGAAAGTTCCAGCTTTAAAGTCCCCGACAAACACCAGGAATCACTTAAAAAGGCCACTAGCTTCGCCACCTTTGAATATGAAAGCTTCTCCCAAGGTTTCAAAAAGCCAAGGGTGGTCGGCGGCTAGACCACTTTCGCTCAAGGAACAAATCAAAGGGTTGGAACCAATCAATGAGCTACCTTTTGAAAGGGTAGATAAAATAGTAGATTCAGTTTCTGGCCCCTTTACGGAATCTGAAGTCCAAGAAGTATTACTAAGTTACACTTATACAAGTGGTATGATCGGTGGTGGTTCGAACATGAACTCTGCTTTGAGCACTAAGAATAGGACTCCATTGAAATCCCGACTTCGCAAAAAATGGACAACAATGGCGCTGGGTGCTGTCGATGCCGTTGACAAACTACAGTCTAAGAGTTACGAATATTTTTGGCTTTGTGCCTTGTATTTGAATGTGTGTTTCCCTAAACTGACAACTTTTTTTAGGTATGTTACTACAAAGCTAATATTCATGATTTAGCACATTTTACTAACGAGATTAATGTGGAAAGGCCAGCTTTGAGGAGCGATGTCCTCTGAATACTGACCATTGTAGCGGCAACGGCGCGACGCAAAAACCGAATGGTAATTTTTTTTTGAAGAAAAAAATTAACAAATTTCGAAGTATTCAAAGGGGCGCTTCTCTCTGGTCCCACTTGATTTTTTTTCTACAGTGATATCTTTGTGCCAAGTTCTGGACTGTCTTCTTTTACCAGTAATTACGTCGTTCCACCGTGCAGGAAATCCATAGGTCTCTTTAAAGGTACGTTAGTCAAATTGGTGGTGAGATTTCATAAAAAACCATATTCTACGACTCTATTTGTGATAATCGCAGTTTTAAATTTCATTCCCCTACTCACGTTTGTATTCATCATGGCCACACTTTCCTCCGTGTATTTTTTGATCTATTTTGTGTCGTTTTTAGCCATTGCAGCTGTTGCCAGCTTCTTCATCGTGCCGCTACTAGGGATTTCATTCCTGTTCGCATCAGCAGTGGTAGTATTTGGCTTCCTCAGCGATATCACCTTCAAATTCGCCCAATCGCTTTACATCAAGACTGACCATCGTCTAAAATCCACCCTGAATAAGATGGGTCACCAGACAAAAAGCGAGCAACCGGCAAACAACTCACCTAGAAGTGTGAAGCAGCAACAACCACTAGGCCAAGAGCGAACCTCCGGTTCGGAGAATGCAGACGTTCAGAATAGTGCTTCTAGCGCTGTTGCTCGCGCTTCGCGGGCTGCCGCAGATGTGCGGGTAACGGAATAAAACCTTTGGAAAGATTATATGGACGTGTTCACACAACCGAATTCTATATTTATGTCCATTGATTGACTTGCATCGCTAAACATCGAACAGATCCTATTCTGTTGTACTTATTCTCTTTTCTGTAAGACCTAAGGCTAATGCAATTGTTAAAAGCTCTAGGTCTTCTCGCTATGGCCACGTTGGGCCAAGCCCTTAGCATCAAGGATGTCCACTTTGGTTTCCCAGACACCGAGAAAAGAGGCATAATGGTCGGGGCCATCAATTCTCAAACCGAGAAATTGAAGCAGCCCATTACTTTGGATCAATTGGATCAGACAATTGAATTGAGTTTTGCCTCTGACGCAAGGCTTTCCCAGGCCACACTACTGTTAGGCTTGCCAGACCGTGGGTTGGAACAAGCCATCGAAGCGACATTAACCGAAAACCAAGGATTGCTTCTTTACAGATTCAAACTTACAGGGAGCCAACTATCCAGACACTTGTTGCATTTGGCATTGGACGAAGGTGAGCTTTTAACAGGATCTCTTGTGCTCGCTCAATATGGTGACGGCATCCTTTCCACACTGTTTGATTTAAAAGTTGAATTGAACGAGATAGTTCCATACACCAGGCCCAATAGATTTGGAGCCAAGCCAGAAATTCATCATGTCTTCAACCCTGAACCCGAGACTGTGCCCTGGGCCTTTGCCCAGATCTTCTCCTTTACCATTGTACTTGTCACATTCGGTCTCATAGTCTACTGGATGAATGCAGGCGCCCTAACGTTTGGCGGTATGCCCCAAGGTTTCGACGTTGTCTACTTCCTAGCATTTATTGGCTCAGTCATCGGTTTCGAATTCATATTTGCCTGTTACTACACTGGGACAAGTATTTTTGAAACTTTGAGATGCGCCTTCATGTTGTCTATCCCGGCCCTTTGGTTGAGTACCAAGTTTTTGAGAAACTTGGGTAAAGAATTGCGTTAGCTCAAAATTATATATAAGATAAATAGAGGTCAATCCTCTTCCACATACGTATTTTGAATCCTTCTAAACCCCCAAAAGTTACCTTTATGACCTCCCCAAAAGGGTTCGTTGAAATCATTCGCTGCTAGAATTTTGCCCCTAATGAGTCCCATGGGCAGCGAATTGTAAGTCCTAGAATCCAATGAATGGGACAAATTGTCACCAGTCACCCATACGTGGCCTTTGGGAACTTTAACGTAGGTATTAAAGCTCTCGTCTTCGTCCAATTCGTCAGATTCACTCGGGAGATAAGAATTGTCAGCCGGGGTGCCCATACTCGGATCAACGAGAATGACATCCCCAGGCATTCCGGTAATACGCTTACAGACTCTGTGATCAGGATCACTAGGTTTAACGGCCACTATGCAATCTCCCATCTTGCAACCTTTACCATCCTTGTATTTTTTAAAAGCATGAACGTAGTCATTAGAGGCTGCTAAGGTTGGTAACATCGATTCGCCTCTCGTCTCTGTAAACTCATAGATGTACGTATGCACAATGTGCACAAAGCAGACGGCCCTAAGCGCATACGTACCCGTTCTAAACCACGCCTGAACAGTAGGATTCATGGTCTTGGAGGACGAGGCGATCTTTGAAATGAAATCAGCTTTTTAATGCTAGCACATCTTTTTTTACCTCGGCTAAACTAAAGAAGACTGGACATTCTATAGATCTATAAGTTTATATGCTGTTTATTGCTTCCATTCGGGCAACATGTTTCTTAATCGACAATTTGTAGAATCACTGATCTTGCAAGCTGTTAACGGAGAGTCGTCGGCTCGCAGTAATACATCTCCGCGTCTTCCATCTTGCAAGCACTGGACAAGCTGACGAGACAGGTAAGGTGTCAAATATTCCCATGTATTCCATTCTTTAATATCTGGCAGGAATACTAGCAGGGTCTTTATTTTGGTCCTGCTAGGGTTGCATTTAAATTCGGAAGTCAAGGAGTCGTGAAACTGATTCAAGGCGGCTTTTGAGGAGACATAGTGCGAGGCCCGTTCTGGGACGTGCAATGTCAAAAGGGTGCTCAAATTGACGACGTAGTAGTCCCGAACTTTGCCGTTTGTTAGGAGAACAGTTTGAGGAACAATTTCCTTCAGAAAGAATTTTGTGGCGATCATTACATTAGTCAAATTGCTTGTGACACACTCTCGTAATTGATCTACGGAGTCGTCAATTACCTTCTGCTCATTTTCGCTGTCATAGATGCTTTCGAAATTTTTTTGCACATTGTTTAATAGAATGGTGACGGGCAAACCTAGACTTTTAACACTCAGCATGGCCTTTTGAACACACATGGTATCTGCAAAATCCAGACACTGTACAAAAGTATAATTTTTGCCCAGCGAAAGTGAATCTATCGCATCCAAATTTATCACTTTGACACTGTTGGCAAAGAGCGTGGCACAAATGTCTTTACCCAGACTGTTGGATCCGCCGAGAATCAAGACAGTGTCAATTTCTTCCAGCCTTTTGCCAGTACCAACAATGCCATAGAAAGTACTGGCGAGTTTGTATAATTTTCTAGAGAGCATACCTTGCCGTGTCATCTTGTGTCAGTGTATGGAGTAGAAATGTCACTGTAACAATATAAAAAAAGAAAATAATAATAGTATTAATAAAAAAAAAATAAAAAAATAAAAAAATAAAAAAATAAAAAAATAAAATAATAATAAAAATACTAAGTAACAATAATTCCTTTTGAAGAGCAGATATTTGAAAAAAATTCAGCGAAGGTTCAGAATATAAAATATTTCACCAGTTATAATTGTTAACTTTAATTTTACAGTTTCTACAAAGCCGACCACAATAATTTTTTATAAACAGTTTGCCCGATATCACTTTACAAGTCTCAAACGAATCTTGCAGCTTTAGTATCCTTGCACGATGACATGTTTCTATGTCAACAGCAGTTTAAAAGAGTTTAAAGTGTTAATATGCAAAACGACTGCCCACCAACAAGTAATATCTCATAGTCAAATCTTTTAAAAAATAACACTTTCAAAATGCTAAGTTAATACTTGATGCACTCCCTCTCATTAAAAAGTAAGCTTTTGGACTTTCCAATAAACCCCGTTGCACTTTCCGTTGTCCTTCCCTTATTTGTTACATTTGAGTTGGCAGCGCGCCCAAAATTAAGTTCAATGAAGTCACATACAAGTCATCACCAAGCTTATCATGGGGTCTTCTGCGACTGAACAGCGAAAGCTGCTTGAGCAGCTTATGGGGAGAGACCCAAACAAAATCCGCAGCCGGCCTGCTTACGGTCACAAGCACAGAGACCTCGGACTGTACGACCAGAGAATATGCAAATCTTATCTGGTTGGCGAATGCCCCCATGATCTCTTCCAAGGAACCAAGCAAAGCATTGGTAAGTGTCCGCAGATCCACCTGGCCAAGCACAAATTGCAATACGAAAGAGAAAGGAAACGAGGCAAGAGCTTTCCAGAATTTGAAAGAGAGTATTGTGCTGTTTTACACAAGTTCATCAATGACTGCAATGGTCAAATTGCTATGTCCTTGAAAAAATTGGAACATACACCTGAAGAGCGTGCCAAAATTCAAGAGGTCACCGGTGAATTGGACATTTTGGACACTAGAATCGGACTTATGATCCAAGAAATAGAATCACTGTTGAAAGCCAACGAAGTATCACAGGCCATTATCCTGGGAATGAAACTACAAGAATTGCAAGTCAAGAGGATAGACGTTGGCAAGAAAGTCAAGAACATGACTGAGAACGTTGGCCAGAGCGCACAGCAGAAGCTTCAAGTGTGCGAGGTCTGTGGAGCCTATCTATCTCGCCTGGACACAGACAGAAGACTGGCAGACCATTTCATGGGCAAAATACATCTAGGATATGTCAAGATGAGGCGAGAATTGGATCTGAGGGACCAGCAACTCAAGAGATGAGGTGGCACTTCAAGTTCTTTTTCTAGTAACTCAAGAAAACTTTATCAAATTTTTTTGTTTTTATGTAATAATACAAATGTTATCTGTTGCTGCTGTTCGCCACATATTACTCATATCTATGTTAACGACAGATATGAGCAAGACTATTAACCGTGCCATTACATTTGTCAATAGCAGAACTCCTGCTACGATTACAAGCAAAAATATCGACTTGGACAGCTGCTACGATGAAAATCAGATTGTGATAGAGATCCACGCTGCTGCCATGAACCCCATAGACCTCTTGGTTCATGCATTGTACTTTAGAATGCCCTTCGGTAACTACCCCAAGACATATTCAAGAGATTACGCAGGCGTCATTGTAAGAACCGGTAAAAAGGTTGATCCACAATGGAAAACTGGTGATAAGGTAAACGGTTGTTTCTTTCACTTTTATGGAGAAAGTGGCTCATTAAGCAACTACCTGGTTTTGGATCCTGCTAAGCAGCAAGCTATTACACACATGACAATGCCTCCAAATAATAAACTCGATCCATTTGACATAAATGCTGCCTGGCCCCTGGTGTTTGGCACTGCTTACAGTGGGCTATTTGATTATGGGCAAAATTTGGGACCATCTTCTAAGATCCTAGTCATTGGTGCATCTACTTCTGTTTCTTACGCGTTGGTTCATATTGCCAAGCACATCCTTCACGTTGGTACCGTGGTAGGTATCTGCTCGAGCAAATCATTTGAGAAAAACAAGTTGGCGGGTTTTGACTACTTGGTTCCCTACGATCAGGGTCCCATCACTGAGGAAGTGGCTATATTGTTATTGGGAACCTTAAAGAACGAAAAATTTGACCTAATTTACGACTCTGTTGGTAACAGCGAGTTCTTCCCCGTGATGGATAAGTTCCTCAAACCAAAGGCTGAAGGCTCCTTCTACATAACTATTGTGGGTGACCAAAAGATGAACTACACTAGCCCAAATCCTTTCACGTTGTCTACAGTGCGCATGCTGCTCAGGGCTATGAATCCTGTTGGAGAGTTTAATTACCGTTTAGGGAATTTATCCTGCAAGCAGGAGTATATGAAAGTTGGTGCTCGACTCATCGCAGAGGGAAAATATAGTCCATTGATTGACTCTGTGTATGAGTTCGAAAATTTTAAGCAAGCTCTCGATAGGCTGAAATCTAACCAATGTAAGGGAAAAGTGGTGGTTAAAATAAAAAACGATTCGTAACGACCCATAGTTCGTAAAACTTTATTTTATCTAGAACTAATATTATTGTTTTTCTGTTTTATTACCAGAAATTTTTCACTACAAAAAAATCCGAGGCAGATTCCAAATCATGATGAGTTGAAACATCGACAACATTACATAAAGTATTGAATACTTCTTTCACTAGCCATTCTAGTTTTGCTTTGATGTTTGCTGGGCAGCCTCAAAGTGCAGGTGGGGCTAGATTTGCCAATGTTTCAATCAATTTTCCTCAACAGCAGCCTCAACAACTACAACAACAGAATCCTTATCAGCCTTTGAATCCAACCCCCACATCTCAGCAGCAACCGCAAACATTTTTACCTTCAGGACTCAATCAACAGAATGCATTCCAGACACAGAGAGAACCTGAATGGTTTAACAACCCGAGGAAGCGAGCTATTCCACAAGCTATAGTGAAAAGAACGACGAAAAGATCGCCATCTTCAGAATCAGCTCAGGCTGATAGCGACACTGCCAGCTCCACTGTGCGCTCAGGATTTAATAGCATTGCCTTTGGAACCAAGAGGGATGCTGGGTTTTTTCATTCGTCGCCAATTGCTAAACCAGCAACTAACGTAGAGAAGAACACGGGCATTCTGATAGACTCCAACGAGGCACCACCCAGCATATCGCTTTACGATTGGCAGAGAGAAGATGATTTCGGTACCATGATATCGATTCCGTCTCAAATGAATTCCAGTTCAGTTTTACCGAACGATACACAGGTCACTTCTCAGGCTTCTTCTGCGGTGAAACAGAGACTCAGTGCAGGCAGCGAGTTCAATGCATTTGACAAAGGCGGTTCTTCGAAGCATTCCAGCCAACAGAGGCCAGACCATAGTGGTGAAAAGGGGGATACTCTGGCTCAAACTTCCAACGAAAGTGCAGTCATTGTGTTTGGGTATCCAGAGTCAATTTCGAATATGATAATTACCCACTTCTCCAAATTTGGTTATATCCTGGAGGACTTCGAAGTATTAAGGTGTTCGTCAGGCATAAATACAGCTACTTTGAGACTTCATGGCAATAAACTTTATGGCTCGAAACCAGCAAGGAAATATCCAATTTTTACTGGCGACGGTTGGGTCAAATTGACTTACGATTCATCATCCTCTGCTTTTCGTGCCTTAGAGGAGAACGGTCATGTCTTTGGTGGTTCCTTGATAGGATGCGTTCCCTACAACAAAAAGGCTGTCGAACAGTTAGCATCGTGCAAGATTGAAAAAGAGGATGATATTGGTACCTTAAAATTCTCTGTAGCTCCTACTACGCTCGCAGCTAATGGTACAGACGTTTTTGAAAATGACGGAGGTAAATCGAATCTTCAAAGCTCCAAACTATTCCCTGCTAGCGGTGAGAAAGACGCAAATGTTCTTTCTCCAGCCGCCAACACTGCTAATAACCTACTGGAACATTCGAAAGTGACGAATCCAAGTCGAAGGCTTGACATTCAAGATGGAAAATCATTGTTTACTCACAACGGTGCAGCAGACAATCACTATTTCTTGAAAAGCCTAGAAAACAAGATGCGCCAACAAGAGCTAAATAACAACCAGAAGCAAACAGGCGTTTTGCCAAAGTTGAACAACTGGCTGTTTGGCTGGAACGAATTATAATCGTTTATTTCGTTACTTTTTTAATTTTTTTCCCACCCTTCTTTCTCTTTGCCTTTTAATATCCTATACAGATCTTTCAACCCATGTCTAAGCATCAGACACTCTCTTCTTAGGTGTAGGACTTTTGCTCGAACTTCTGGACGAACCACGTTCTCTGAACCAATCGGCGGAGTATACCATCGATTTTGGATTATGGGGGGAATCCCTCAGGGGACTTTTTGAGTTTCTCCTGGGGTAATCGTTTGTAAAATAATCTTCCCTCCCACTTAGCGAGGATTTCGCATATGCAGGGTTCAAGTATGCCACCCTTTCGGGTCTTATGAGAGGCGTCGACATGCCAGATGTCGAAGATTCCAGTGCTGAGCAGAAACCTACTTTTGGAATCACTCTCATTAGATCTAATCTGCTGGGACTTGGCTCTCTACTGGGAAATGATGGGCGCGCAGGCTCATTCAACGGCATAGACCTCTGGTGTTCATATGGATCTCTATAAAGATAGTGGGCTGCATGATCAATCGTTCTCACTACATTATGAGTTGTTCTACCATCTTTCAAATCTTCGAACTCTTGGGTCCTGGGGTTGAAAGTTTCAGTTATTGTTTCCCCGGATAAAGAGTGTGTTTGAAAAATGCGAGACCTGTTGGTGGTTAATGTCGAGTAGAACTTGATCATCCCATCGCCATAAGGCGTCGAGTCAACTGCCACATCCTGCACTTTCCTAGACATCTTTGGCCTCACAAATTTTGCCTCCCATTCCGCTAAAGTTGCGCTAGCTATCACAGATTCATGTTCAACCCTGCTGCCATAACGATCAATCACTATAAATCGTAAAATCCACTGATGGCATAGCACTGCAAATGCAGTGAAAAAAGAAACTTCTGTTAAAAGTAAGAACACAATGCAAGTAGGGGCAAAAGAAACGAAAAGTGTTGTCATGAACTTTGAAGGGGTCCATTTGGATAGTCTGTAGTAATAATCATCGGTGCCATCCATCAAAGTTTCTTGATCCTTATTTTGAGCCCCAGAAAAGAAATAACACAACAAAGACCACAATGATTTTTCATCTTCCTGTTGTCCCAGTTCTTTCAAGGAGATTTTCTCGACGTTATTCAAATGAGGGGTCTGCTTGACATAAAACAATGAGTACGTCTTAAAATCTCTCCAGAAATACTTGTACGTTATAAAAACGTTAGTTAGCAAAAGGAAGACAACTATCACATTGAGAAACTTGCTAAGACGACCCAAGAATCTATAATACAGGGAACCTGACGATTGTCCTTGCTCCAAAGTATACTGGGGCAAATATTCGTATTTTCTCAAAATTTCGGACTTGGAAAGATCAAAATTATCCATTTTCTCATTAATTTTGTGCAAATTAGGCTTAATCAGATTATTCTGCAGGAGCCTCACTGTATAAAACGTGAAAGTTAAAAAATTCCCCAAAGGCTGAGCAACAGCCACACATTTCGAATCCCAATCGATAGTCTCAAATCGTTCATTGAAAAAAATGTGCCAATCAGAAGGATGTGTAGTGAAAGCTCCAAACAATGTCCTAAACCAACCATCAGTGTTCTTTCCATACTCATCGCAACCTTCGTCCTCGGACAATAAGTCTGCCGCATTCATAGCAACCAAGGTAGTCTTGGAGAGCCTCAATGACATGTATAGAGAATGAGTTCCCAATTCAAATCTACCGTAATAAAACAATTATTTGGCCTCATCCATGCGAAGGACTATGACATACGGTCTTGTGAAGATTGATGAATTTTAAAGACCCTTAGCAAAAACCTTCGTCGATTATGACCTTTTTGGATGAACCGATAACCAACGTCAATATTTTTGAATCTAGTTCTGTTATTAGGCCATCAAGCTCGATCACCAGCGTGTTGTTGGAGGGTCCCAAGAGCTTGCAGTTGTCAAGCACAATGCCGCCTGGTGACGGTGGTTGAAAATCCTGCGTACCGCATATAGAGGTGCCAGAATCGTTGAGTATAGTACAACGCATTTGAATCAGCGAAGACAGCGATGGAGGTACGACGCGTATAAAGCTAGTATTGTTTGAAAGTGTGAAGATTGGGATACAGATTTTCTCCTGAGTACACTTTATTTTTTTTTCGAGCTGAAACGGGAGACCGCCGAATTGCAAATAAATTTGCTTGATATGAATATCTGGTAGCAGTGATGCATCGTCACTCGGGGAGACTTGTAATCTGTAGGTACTTTCAGATTGCGAGGAGTAAGCAGAACAAACCAACTTGTAAGGCACGTTACTGGATAAGAGAACAAACCGCTTGTCGTATCTTTGCTGGGCGTAATGAGAGTCTGCAAATATGGGCTTTTGTAAAGAGTGATCGTTCAAATGGTAAATCTGTAAATTTACCATGTCTTGTGGATTTTTTGAGAGAAGTTGCAATGTTATGGCGACTTGTTTGGTAGCGTCTGATGGATTTATTTCAAGTTTGAAAGTTGGATTTTTGTAGTAAAACGGTGATCCCATGTAGCAGTCCAAAAGATCATGAGCGCTGCAATCAGCGATTTGAGCATGCTTTCCAGCGGCGGACCGACTCATGGAGACCTTGTGAGAGTCTGTATAGAGATGAAGGGTAAAGGCGTTGGTTGTTGAAGAATGGCAGAATAAAGTGTGGCGTGAACTCGGTGGAAGCCTTAATTTTAAAAGTTGAAGACCAATATCACAAGCTCCTTCGTGAGGTGCCCCGATGGTTGACAAAACATTTGCTGGCAGCTCCTGTACATAGGCAATTGCCTTTTCTGGCTGCAGATGGGATTCGAGTAGCAACCATGCGTTCTGGGCGGCAGTAGATTTATTCTCCAAGAGAAACATAGGTTTGTCCATGACGGTATTGAAACAGTTGCATTTGTCCACATTGTAAAAAAATTCTATTGTCTTCTCGTGAGTGAAAAGTTTGCTAGTACACCAGTTGATGTATAACTGCTCGTAGTTTCTAGTGAATGCTTCAAAAGTCACTTCTGGGCTAAAGAAAGGGTCCAAAGGGTCTTGCAAGACGATTACCTGGCGCTGACAATCTGCTGCAATGACCGGATAGTCGTGGTTCTTCATGAGGGGTGGCTGATGACCTGAAGAATGGCGACCGGTGCCCACAGCTAACAGGCAGGCACCACTTTGAAACAACTCGATGAGCTTCCCCATAGAGACGGGTTTGCTCGTAGACTTCACTTCTGGAACATACCCAGTCAGCATGTACGTATCCATGGCCGCATTTGACCCCTTAGTAGCGTAGGAACCTGCCTTGACCTGTAGATAAGCCATCTCCACGACTTTATCCACCATATCACTGCTGGAAATGCTCAATTGGTTACCCTTCATATCTGTGGGCACCTTGGATGTGTCAACAGATATCAGGCGGTGCTCACAACCGTTAAAGTAGAGATTAACGTGGTACATATCATTACTGATTCTTTTAACAGGCGGGCCTTCCACCTGATGGGCCTTCATACTAATTATAGACGCCACAAGTGAACAATTCTCGAGATCTCGGCACTGGGATATTCCTGTCGCATCCTTATTCGCCTTCAAAGGTCTTTCGAGGTAATAGGAACTGTTATGGTTAACTAGTCTTGAACCACCATTCCAGGGCAACGGTCCCGCTCTGTCCACGGGCAAAGGCGGATAAATCTCACCATGTATTTTGGAAGTTAACCAAAGTAGTTTACGCTTAGGGTTTAACGAATCGAAGTCTTCTTTAATAGCCAACACCGATTTGAGAAACTCGATATCATCACTGTTGGATGCGGCAGAAATCAACCTATTAAGTTCATTTCTACCAGTGCCATTACATTCCCCTAGGTAAATCGACCGTCGCAGTCCATTTAAGACCTCCCAGTCATCCATCGGAGCTTCTTTTAAGCCTGTCTTGAGCCTTAAAACTTGTCATGGGCAACTTATGATACTTTTGACATGAAAAATTACCTGAAGAAGCGATATTGGTACCACAGTATCACAGTCGAACCTCATAAGGAGCTTGGGAAAGTACTACTTAAGCTATTACCGCAATGGTTAGAACACATGCAGGCTCTAGGAGTACCCAAAGGAGGCCACTGGGCAGGAAGCGGTTTCCCGAGGAGAGAGTAGTGTCAAGCGAAGACGAAGCAGAGGAAGAAGTGATCCCTATGGTCAAAGAAGTGGAAACCGAGACCACTGAGGCACGAGATGAGCTTCTGCATAAGTGTCAGATCCTATTAGAACGGGATGAATCTCCCGTGTTGAACAGAGACTTTCACAGAAAGTTTTTAGAATCTCCATTTTCCCACAAGTTACCGCCAAGTATGGCTTCTCTGGATGCGTCAGCACCTTGGCTACTGTATTGGGTGGCGAACGGACTCAGGACGCTGGACCAAAGCTGGCTCACTCACGAAACTCAACGTCGCATTTATAAGAAGGTTTTTGGCGTGAATCCCAACGGAGGGCCATTTGGAGGAGGTGTGGGGCAACTGCCGCACCTGGCCGGTACGTATGCAACTGTGAATGCATTGGCAATTTGTGAGAATATAGATGGTTGCTGGGACAACATCAATAGAGATTCAATTTACAAATGGCTGCTATCACTGAAAAGAGAAGATGGAGGGTTCCAAACGTGCTACAGAGTTGGTGAATATGATACCAGGGGGACCTATTGTGCTATTAGCGTGGCTTCTATACTGGGGCTACTTACGGAGGAATTATGTGAAAATGTGGTAGAGTTTTTGGTTAATTGCCAAAATTATGAGGGAGGGTTTGGAGGTGTGTCACACGGGGACGAAGCTCACGGTGGTTACACTTTCTGCGCGGTAGCATCTTTGGCAATCTTGGGAGCAGTAGAAAGGGTGGATCTGGATAGATTGTCCGATTGGTGTAGCCAGCGACAATACAATGGCGAAAAGGGCCTATCGGGTCGCAGTAACAAATTGGTTGATGTTTGCTACAGTTTTTGGATAGGCGGTACGGCTGCTATTCTTGAAGCTCACGGATATGACTCTTGCATTGACAAGCAGTCTCTTAGGGACTACATTTTGTGCTGCTGTCAAATGGCCAATCGTCCGGGAATCAGGGACAAGCCGGGGACCAACCCAGATTTTTACCACACGAATTATGGGCTTCTAGGTTTAGCCATTACGGAAAGCACTTTTAAACTGGACAAGGCAATTCCCCACGCCTTTAAGATCGATAGCAATATCATCGATCCTAGCAGAGCATCTGGACTCACGGCAATTAACCCAGTCTATGGGGTTCCTAGCAGCGATTTGGAATTATTCTATAAGCATTTTAAATAAGCATTTTAAATGGGCATTTTACCGCGCATTAGTTGGGTTTTTTTTCTTTTGGGCCGGCGATTTTACCTAAGTATTTTGGTATCTCGACCTTTGAATTGACACTGCTCCACCGCGCAGACAAACTGGTACCTTAACTTTATATAAATACAGGAAGGTGGAAATAATCAAACGAGGCCCCTGCACTAGTGTTCAAACGAGTTCATGGATTTCTTCAGAAGAGTTTTACATGGTGGCGATCCACCTTTCACACCTCTTCCTGGAGGTTTCCCTGAAGATGATGAACATACTAATGAGCCAGAGACTGAGGAAGCTATAGGGAATGACACGCGCCGCGATCACCGATGGTCTAGAAGAGCTCTGCTTGGTACAGTCCTGCGAGTACCTTTTGTGCTGCTTTACTATATAATGGTCTGGACCATAGTATTACTATCGCTATTGAGGCCCCTTTGCAACCTTAGTGGATTTTACAAGAGAAAGAACAGCAGGCTGTCAGATTCAAGGTCTCAGCTGAACAATTTGTTAGAGACTTTGGACAATGAATCCCAAAGAACTTTGAATCCCAGCACTCACGATGTGGATACGCGCACTTACACTTTTGAATCACTTTACAGTTTGGAAAATGGCAGTTTGGGTCCCGATATTGTACAAGGCGGGTATACAGATTTGCTTAATGCTTGTTCAGAACAGTGTAAATTTGCAATAATTTACTTACACGACTCACTTCTGGACGATAGCATGCAATACGTGAATGAATTACTATGTTCCGACAAGTTTGCGACTTTGATCAAGAAATATCAAGTACTCCTGTGGTTCAGTGAGGTGACAGTGTCGGAGGGTTTACAAGTAGCCAACGCCTTGAAAGTAAGGCAGTTCCCTTTCCTCGGTGTTTTGTGTTTAAAAGCTGAGAAGAAGATTGAAGTCATTGGTAGGCTGGAAGGAGATTTGGGCAAATACGAAGACAACTCCCTCGAAAACATTTTGGCCAAGGGCCATTCCAAATTGGTACAGATCCGTCAACAGAGGCAAAACCTGGCTCTGCAAAGGCTCATAAGGGAACAGCAGGATTCCCGTTACAGCGACTCGTTAAGAAGGGACCAAGAAATTGCTCGCCAACGGGACGCCCAAATGCAGATGCAGCTGCAACAGGAGCAACAGCAGCTGTTGCGTAGACAATGGCTCCTGTGGCGCAAATCACAACTGCACGCAGAACCCACCGATGGTTCTGCTTGCCGCATCGCCATTAGAACGGACGGCCATTCGAGAATCACAAGAAAATTCGATCCCCAATTAAACATCGAAGAGATATACGCATACGTCGAGCTGTCTCTAGAAGGTTTACTGGATCCCACGGAACCCACCTCTTCTGCACCGCCGGGTTACCAGCACCGTTACCCATTTGTACTTATCTCGCCTGTACCACGGAAAGAACTAGATCCTGCGACAACCATTGGTGACGAGCCAGCCATCTATCCTTCAGGTAACATCGTCATGGAGCCCCTGACCTGATGGGAATTATTACACACAATTATGGATCTATAAAGTCGAAACAAAAAAAAATATTAAACTATTTCTTGTGGGCTTTACCTTTTGCCTTACCTTTCTTCTTCTTCTTGATTAGACCGCTCATACCACTTTTCACAGCACTGGAATAATCTTGCCAAAATTTGTCCAATTGATCAGAAGATACCACAGTGGAACATTTGGTCTTTTGAGCACTCGAACCGTAGGACATCTTAACCAACAATGAATATTCACTGGTGGAGTTTCCCTGGACCTGTAACCCTTGGGACTTCTGAGAAACGTCATAATGTGGGTTCAGCGTTGTATCAAACTCTGCATTGCCTTCCACAGGGTCATGATTCACAAGGCGTTTCGTACTAAGACGTACTGTGATGTGTTTTTCATTCGCTATTTGGAAGAACTGTTTGACTTTGGCAAGGAAATCCTCATTGCCCAGGCAACCTTCATTGACCATGTTGAATCAGGAGTATGCGCAAGGTCAATTGAAGGAATCAAATCGGATATCTTATCACCGGTGTCTTTGGATAGAGCACCTCATCATTTTTCAATATGGAGGTTATCAAGCTGTAGTGAAATGCTGAAGAAAAAAAATGGTGGAGATTTTCACATCATGTGAATATCACGTGTATAACAAGTTGGGTGAGGGAGAGATGCTATAAACGATCGAAGTTTTCAATCGATGCGCTGCCTTTCTCATCGGATTATCCGATGTGAGTTCTGTGAATGAGCCACCTACATAGCTTTTTTTGCTTGTTTTATCTTACACAAGTTATATGAAAAATTAGGGCGTGTAAACTTGAGGTTCTGAGAGTAATATACCGACATAGTCAAAATTTAAACGCTTTAAAACTAAAGGCACGTTGATTAACAGCAACGCAACTTTAGTTTGACCGCATTATAGCAGATAATTTGTTTTGTGTGAAGATAGCATAAGGAAAAAATAATGGTCTCTAGCGGGATCGAACCGCTGATCCCCGCGTTATTAGCACGGTGCCTTAACCAACTGGGCCAAGAGACCTGACCTTTTTGTTGTGGAGTCAGAAATGCTTTCTGGCCAAATAGCAAGCTCTTGCGACAATACTGTAGGTATGAAATGCTTAAACAACAGTAACCTAGGGCTGGTTCTCGATCCCCCACATGCAATAGAAATAATACAGACATGCTAGAATAATCGATACTTTATCAACTTAATAATTTTTTTTTAATGTAAAACAATAGATGTATATGAATGCGTTAGTGGAAATTATTACTTCAGCTATTTTCAAGCAAGCCGTCGTCTCAGGAATGTTTGCGTATAAAAATAAAAACTAAAATAAAACCCTGAAAATAGTTTCAAATCAAAGAGCAGACGACATTACTACATATGTATTTTATAGAGGGACGTCAACCACTATTTTTTAGATGCAACAGTTTCACCAAAAATTTGTAACATACGTTATTGTAAAGAACAAACCATGGACTGAGTAGCTTTTTAAGAAAAACAATAATATGCCATCCTGATTGTTAATTCATACTAGTGCTTAAAATGAAAGGAATTCAAGAATTCTATTTCTAAAACAATATTCCTCCGTTCTACGTATACATGTGATATATAGAAGTTATTCTGACTTTTCGCTCCGTCCGACACAACCATGGTCGCCGAACCCCACATATTTAGAGTTGCAAACCGGAGAACACGAATATAAAACAAAGCCCAGCCTCGATGCAACCCATCCTAGCAGCTAGCATTGTTCTAAGAGAGCCGAGTGTGTGATTATCATAAAGAGTTTCCAATTATCGGTTGCATTGGTCGATATTCAGGGCTGTGCGTATAGGCTCCACAAAGGCTATTTTCAAGGTACTCAGCGCTTTGTAAAAGCCTGAACATCTCGGTTGTATAAAACTAAAGTGCTCAAAAGGAGGCTTCCTCGGAGTTGATAAGGCAAAACAGCGGTCTCCAAGCAAGTACCACCAACTATCTTTTTCGTTACAATATGGCACGCCCTACGAGATCCCAGTTGATCAAGACATTTATAGGCAGCAATATCGTGGCTTTGGGCGCTGGTACGCCGTATCTTTATTCATTCTATGCACCACAATTACTTTCACAATGTCATATTCCCGTTTCAAAAGTGAGCACACTTTCGTTTTCATTGAACCTGGGCTCATCCTTATTAGGCTTCCTGGCAGGTATGGTCATCGATAAGAATCCGGCAGTTTCATGTCTTGTCGGCACGCTGTGCACTTTTTTCGGTTATGCTACCCTGGATTACTGCTATCAGAAGGAGGTTTCAAGCGTTTTATTGGTGTCTACAGCGTTGTGTTTTATCGGCTACGGATCCATTTCCGGGTTCTATGCATCAGTGAAATGCTGTGCTACCAACTTCCCACATCATAGAGGGACAGCTGGTGCCTTCCCAGTTTCCCTCTATGCCCTGGCTGGTATGATGTACGCTTCCATATGCTCCAGTCTGTTTGGTGACGATATGGGAAAAGTGTTCAAATTTCTTACTGTGGTATGCTCCACAGGCATATTCACAGGTTGTTTGACCATAAGGATCCTCATTCACCCCAAACCACACCGCCATCACCATAGAAGGCAACCTAGTACACAGACCCCTAGCTTGGAACACAGTCAACCTATTGCCATTGCCAACCATCCCGACTTCCCGGCCGCTACAGCAGGAAATAAGCAGGACCAGACATCGTCAAGGTCAGGATCTTCCGTTGCATCTTCTTTGCAATCGATGTGGTCTTCAGTTGGAACAGATTCCTACTTGTGGTCCACAGAGCTGACTGGAGTACCTTATTGGGGGGGATGGAGCAGAGAACGTAGATCTAGCAGTCCGCCCGCTCCCAGTACACAAGAAGCACCACGCATGCCGACGCCTTCTCACTCTAGGCCTGCATTGAGTTATGCATCGACAAACCAAGCGCGCAGAAGGGATAATTTGCCTCCAAGCAATACTAACACAAGGAGAGATAGTTTTAAACGTGATGATACTGAGGTTGCTGTTTCTAGAGCTGCCAGCGGCAGTCAAATGCAAGTGACAGAATCAGTACCTGCTACATCAAGATCGTGGAAGGAAAACTACGTGCTGAATACCATCATCACTCCCCGATTTATCACTTACTACATTATCCTCGCAACTTTGCAAGGTATTGGTCAAATGTACATATACTGCGTTGGTTTCATCGTACAGACACAAATCGCTTCCTCAGTAGCGGGTCGGTATGATTTGAATCCGGAGAAGATCCAATCAATTCAAGTTTCAATCATATCACTAATGTCATTTGCGGGCCGTCTTTCTTCAGGACCAGTTTCTGACCTTCTAGTAAAGAAACTGAAGGCGCAGAGAATGTGGAACATTGTGTTGGCCGCATTCATGATGTTTTGGGGGTCAGGTCAGATGTTACGCAGATTCCCAGTGGACTCCGTCTCCGTTCTGACTGGTCTTCCAAAGAGTTTGACCAATATATCAGTTTGTTCTGCAATATTTGGATTTGCGTTTGGAGTTGTGTTTGGTACTTATCCACCCATAATTGCAGATAGTTTTGGCACAGCATCGTTCAGCACAATATGGGGCATAAGCACAAGCGGTGGACTACCCACTATCAAAATTTTTGCCGCTGTCCTAGGCAGAGATTTGGATACGCATAGAGATCAGGGTGAAGCTATCTGTACAAAGGGAGAAAAGTGTTATACACATACATTCCACGTCACACAGTCTTGTTCAGCTGCAATAATGTTACTTACTTTATCACTCATTGGGGTAACTTTCTGGAAATCAAAAGGTAGGGAGCCAAGGAGCACAAATGCTGAACCAGAATCGCTTTTGGAGCATGAGGGCGAAGATGAGGAAACAGATCATCATTGGGATGTTTAAACTGCCATATATACACAAACATTTGTGTAGAATTGATATAGTAACACCCTTGTACCTATTTAAATCCTATTTCCTTTTCATCATGTTATAGTAACAATAAAAAGAAAATGATTTTTGTTCATATGTACATTCAAATACGTTTAATGCATTACAAATCAACAGGTATCACTTCATACATCATACCCAGAGTACAGCTTATCGTCAATTGCATCGGTTTTTTTTAGAAACTCACTAAGTCTGAACTGCAGTAGGCTGGGGAATCAAGCTCTCCTTTAAATCCACGCTGGTATATTCTTCAAAAGTGTCCAAATAGTTATTGCAAGAGTAATCCCATCCAGAAAACCATTGGGATTTTTCACAAAGTTTCTTAGTCCATGGTAGACCGTAGATGAGCGGAGAGTAGTTTTTGAAGAAATAGACGCATGACAAAACAAAAGCACCGATGACGATGTAACCGACGGTTCTCTGTCTTCTCAAGACGTAAGTCACCAAAATGTCCAATGCGTGGCCGAAGGCCAAAATTCCAAAGTAGTAAGAGGGCAAGTAGTGATGCAAAAACATTTGACGTTGCATCAAAAACGAAGGCGCAATATGGATTGCGTAACCCAACAAATAATGAATCACTTGGATGTGGAAATTAACGATACGAGAATCTTGCAAAATGGGTTTACCCACTTGCCAGGCGACTAGTTCTCCGGCCACCAAAAGGGCGAAGATGAAGATGAACGCGGTCACAGACCACCATAGGATGGCATTACCCAATAAGTAAACGTGCCTGTTATTCTGAGACCAATAACCAATACCACGTAACAAGAAAGGCCAAGAACTTGGCAAAGACTCATAGATGTGAGAATCGACCAAGTTGTTGTTGATGTGCCACATTCTTTTGTGATATTCGACAAGTTTCTGCCAGAAGTTGGAAGGTTTGTAGGAAATGAGTTCAGTGTCCTTTGGTAGGAATTCGTTGTAACTCTGCTCAATGGCCCAAAGTGTCAAATATGGCTTACCGGAGTAAGCGCAAGTCACCTCTTGCTGATCGTACCCCCACTTGGGCAGTTTTACCTCGTGAGAGAACAAGTAGCAATTCATCATGGCGTGTCTGAGGCGGAACTTAGTTTCGAGGGCTCTGACACGTTCTTGCGCAGGGCCTGGAGCCGAGGCTTCTTTGTCAATTTCAATGACCCAATCATCATTAGCGTCACCTTCGAACCCTTCAAACCCATAGCAGGAGACTTCCTTTTGCCAATCACTGTTTTCAGAAACCGGTGCCTTGTGGTCATGGGAGTGCAGCCTACGGTTAGTCAATGGATGCAACAGTCTGATCTTGGAACCATCAGGTAGATTTTCAAAAGAAGTCACGGTAGCATTAGGCTGGTCATACAGCATCACGTGCCACTCGTTGTTGGCGTCAAGATGAGGATACAGTGTGATCTGCTGCTGTTGGGACCCAGCTGGAAAATCGTGTGGATGAGAGTGCAAGTAGCCACCCATTGTACCCGTGTGACGAATGGTGACGATAGAACCGGTGCCAACTTCAGCCATAACATTTTGAGGAATATTATTGCCCTTCAAAGAAGATCTAAACTCGGGAGAAAAGAAGCCTGCACCCTCGCCATCATTGGTAAGAATTTCAAAATGCAAATAGAAGAAGAAAGTGTAAAGGATAAGCGGAATTCCCAGGAGAATGGCTCCCTTTGCGACGGCGATCTTGAAAGTAGAACACACCGACTTGGACAGATCACCGAGAAAGAACCAAAGTCTCCACAAGCACAGAACACCCACCCATGCGATGGTGAAAAGACCGACCCATTTCGACGAAGCGGCCAAACCTAGACACACACCAGTGGCCAACAGATACTTTAGGGACGAACATGAGCCACTGGGGTACAATTCGTAGCGCTTGAAGCAGTACACCGAGGCGGACACGAAAAAAATCAAGGGAGCGTCCAGGAGGATGTAACGAGATATGGTCACGTAAGAGTTCTCCACTGCGAAGCACAGTGCACTGGCAAAGGCAATCCAGACTCTAACACCGGAAGCACGCAGGGTAAAATAGAGCATTATCACGGTAAGGGAACCTGCAGTGGCCGCCAGGGACCTCATTAAAACGTAGGGGACTGTGGCTGGGAACGTTTCACCAATGGACTCGAAAGTGAAATCACCTTCGAAACCAACCAAAGAGGCGATCCAGGCAAACATCATCTTAGCCAAGGGTGGGTGCACATCCATGAAGAAATTGTTCTTGATGTAGTGAGACGCAAATTTACCAAAGTGGACTTCATCGAATATAACACTGTTGGGCCACGACAAGTTGTAAAGCCTCACCAAACCAGTGAAAACGGCTAAGATGGCCACCAGAATTCTCTCATTTCTCTTATAAACAGTGCGCAACGAACCCAACTTTTCTGGCGGCTCAGAGACCACATAAGGTCTACAGGGACCTTGTTTGACCTGCAACCCCAGAACGGGATCTTGGTCCAGTTCCTCCGAGATGTCGGTCTTCTTTTTCACAATGGGCATATCGTAGCAACTTCGGAACCTCCAAAGCCTTGTTTAGAATAAAGAAAGCGTCGATGGAAGGTTTCTGTCAAAACAATTGAATCTTTAAGGTTATCTTAACTTGTATAAACAGTTCTTATATTATGGTTCTTTTATCACGAAAAATTTGGCATTGACACGTAAAGCGGAAAAAAAAAAAAAAATTTGGCGTGTCGAAATCACTATTAACGTCCATGTACGGGTAACATACATGCAGCATAATGTAAATTGCAAGATGTCCGGACATACCCGGGAATCTTCGGCGCTTCCATTTACTGTTATAAATTATAAACGGTTGGGATAGAGCTTGCCACTTTCTTATGAGAAACGAGCTAGCAATATTCGGTTTTCCTGGTAACTTCGTTGCTCAGGTATAAATCTGTAAATAAAACTATTTGTACTTGGATAAACTCTTATTAGGAGAAGCTTTGATTCGTAAAATTTGTGAGCCCTCTAATAATTATAAAGCTTGTTCCAGGGATATTGCATGCCAATTATAGTAATACAAAGGCTTCACTGAGAGAAGATAATAAAGCTAGTTTTTAACAAAAAACTCATAGGACCCTCAACAAGTATAAGAGTATCGTAAATTAACTTCTTGTCAAGCCAAAGCCTGAGGGGCAGGCACCAGAGCTACAGTGTTGAAGTAGGATGCACATTTTCTGCGCATTAGAAATCCTCACCTCCCTTTTTTCTGTTTAATCTTATTTTCATAGTCACACGCTTGAAATTTCAAATATACTCACTAATGATCAAACAAGCGAAAAATTTAATTGCCACTTTTTTTCCTTTGTTGTGGGTTATCTCATAACGCTCAATTGTATGGTTTTTTCACTCGGGGTCTGCTAATGAAGATCTGTCCTCGCTCAAGCGTCTGAAAGTACAGAATTTTTTCATGGAAACTGGAGATACTTGTGTCACATTTTTCTCAACGATAAAAAGCGAGGAAAATGTCAATCATTAACGATAGTCAGTCATATAAAAATAAATTAATACTAAAGGGCTATGATGCAAGTAAATCACGAATACTAAGCCTGCATGTAAAATTTATACACCAAGTCCATCTTCTAAGTGTGGAATCAAAAAAAAAAAAACAAACCTATCAAAACGCAAACGTAACCCTAAGTTTTCGGCTTAGGGCCAATAAAATTATCCTTTCTATGACGGATTCAAATTGCGACAAGTGCGCTCTTGTTTAAAAGAATCGCTTATAGCTCGGTTTTCGCAATGCGGAGTTTTTCGCAGAAACAAAGCACCAATTGTGGAAACGGGATGGAAACAGATAAGTAACAAAGTGGAACCGAGTAGGCCAGAGGGAGCCAAATTGTACTCTTGTTTGCAGATGTTTTTATGGGCGTAGTGTATTTGTATAGCGGATCCATCGTAGCCATTAATGTCATGACAATGTTTAAGGCTTACGTTGGGTCGTTTAGAGCACCCAAAATATTGTAGTATCTGTTACCGAAGGAAAGACCTATATCTTCGAGAATGCCTACCTTCCCCTCGCAAAAGAGTTACACTCTTAAAATCATTTTTACCTAACCTCCATAAATTGAACACTTAAGCTACAAATGGTGAAACACGTTACGAGACATATATTCTTGACAGAAGGCTTTTCATCATTATTAATAAATATTTAAAAAAATATTTTTTTGATGTATGGATCTTGGAAAAGGCAAGAAAATCAAACACTCTTTCTGGGCAGCGTTATAAGTTTTACAAGACAATTTATATTTCCTTGAGCAAACAAAAGACCAAACTTAAATTAACGCGACTTATCTGGTGGTCTACGTCTATGCAGTAACTAAAATGCTTTGAAGGGACAGCGTTAAATCATGTGACCAAGCAAGGGCGGTTACGACAGAAATAATCACTGTGGACGATAAAGCTGGGTAAGCACCTTCCTAAAATTTCAATCCAAGCTGAAATTGAAGATTCAGGAAGGTGGCAAAACGAATTGCGTGAAGTAAAACGCTTGGATACAAATAACGATAACTCTGGACGTGTTAGGCTACCTGTACCCTTGAGATCATCTGACAGATTGAATACTGGTAATCTGAATTGTTTGAGTAGACATAAGCCCATCAATTGAACCAAATTAATCCTTCTGCCCCCTCCATAATGTCCCTCGAACAAGCAAGGCAACTGGTGCATTCTAAGAAGTACGATGAAGCAGAGTCTCTCTATCTGAAACTTTTAAATCAAACTGAAACTGGCAACGCCAGGGAGAGTGATCCCCGTAGAAATGAACAGGAGGCATGTCTCTTGGAAATGGGATCTTTGTATGCCACTACCCGTAACAAGGATAAATTGAGAGACTTTATTCCGCAATCTACCGAATACATGCTGCAATTTGCCAAATCAAAGGCCGCCAAAGTACTTAAGACATTAATAGAGAGATTTGAAGAAGTCCCCGATTCCTTAGACGATCAGATATACGTTTGTCAAAAATGCATTGAATTCGCTAAAAAAGAGAAAAGGGTGTTCCTGAAGCATTCTCTTTCCATCAAATTGGCAGTTCTTTATTACCAAAAGGCCCAGTATAAAGATTCGCTTGATCTGATCAATTCGCTTTTGAGGGAGTTCAAAAAATTAGACGATAAACCTTCACTGGTGGATGTGCATTTGCTGGAATCCAAAGTGTATCACAAACTGAGAAATTTGGCTAAGGCCAAGGCTGCTTTGACTGCATCGCGCACTGCAGCAAATTCCATATACTGCTCCACGGCCACGGTAGCAGAACTAGATCTCATGAGCGGCATTCTACATTGTGAGGACAAGGATTACAAGACGGCTTTTTCGTATTTTTACGAAAGTTTTGAGAATTTCCACAATATTTCCGCTCATAATGCCTTCGACAAGGCTTGTCGTGTGCTCAAGTACATGCTGCTATCTAAGATTATGCTAAACCTGGTCGACGACGTCAACAATATATTGAACGCAAAATACACAAAGGAGGCTTATCAGTTACGTGACATAGATGCCATGAGCGCTATCGCTGAAGCATATAACGGCCGGTCCCTTTTGCAGTTCAATGCCGCTTTGAGACAGTACAAAGACGAATTGATGGGAGACGAATTGATAAGATCACATTTCAATGCATTGTACGACACTCTTTTGGAATCCAATCTGTGTAAACTAATCGAGCCATTTGAATGTGTCGAAGTTTCTCACGTCTCCAAGATGATTGGTCTGGACGCCAAACAAGTCGAGGGCAAGCTCTCCCAAATGATCTTGGACAAAGTGTTCTTCGGTGTGTTGGACCAGGGCAACGGCTGGCTTTACATCTATAATACACCTCACCAAGATGCTACTTACGATTGTGCATTGGAACTAGTAGGCGAACTTGACAAAGTCGTCGATCAATTGTTCGAAAAAGCAAGCGTGTTATACTAAGTAATGAATACGTCTTCTGGTAACCTGAACTGCGTGTGTAGATTTTGGGCAAATATAAGGTCTGAGTCGCTAAAATCCGTAGGGCGTCCAGCTGCGTCTCCACAGTAATACTTTACATCAATGGGGGTTCCAATGTCTAATTGGAATTGGTTCATCATCCCAATCTGAGGCTTACGCATATGTTCAAATATGATACGACTACTAACTCCTGCCGGCACTTTGGGCGATGCGTAGATCCACAACTTGCATAAAAGCTCATCACCGTGGGGGGTTTGTGCGATGGCCTTTAACACCAAATCAATCTTGGTAACGTACTTGGTACAGCTCTTGGAATCTGGCGGCAAGGCAACTAGACCACCTTGGTTCGAAAACACGACGATATGGGCCAGTGGGTCGTTTCGAGATATTTGCACCAACTTCTCAAGAGCTGTTACCTCACCGTATTTCATAAATTGCCAATCTTGCGCCGTCTTGCTAAATCTTAACCCATTGCAGGGTTCAATTATCGTATGATCCAAATCAAATGCAAATACTTTGATCGTGCCATAATAAGAGTTTAACACTCTGGGAGTGTGCTTAATCAAATGCGGTAGAACTGTCACTTTGTGAGACATGGCGACGAGATGAAATGAGTTGGGTGAAATTTATTAAATAGATTCAAAACAAGCTTAAAACCAAAGGACGTCGAAACATGGCCAATTTTGGTCGGAGGACATGGGATCGAGAGGAATATGCGCTTTTGGCTCAAGAGAATCCTCTAAGGCATGAAGAGGAACTAAAGCAGACGCTTAGCGATGATAAATTACAGCAGTTGAAGAGCAAATACACAGATCATCACAAACTCATTCAGGAGTCTATGGGCAATTTGAACAAGAAAGTGCTGGCCACTGGTATAAGTTCATATAAGAGGGGGAAGCAGTTTGGCTTCTATTGTGATCTATGTGATTTGACGTTCAAGGACACTGCACAATACATTGATCATTTAAACCATAAGACGCACCAAATCAGATTCGAGTCAATATTCGGGGAGAAACTGGTGGCAGATTTGAGGGATAATGACGAAATATCCCTTCAGGAGTTTAAACAAGGCTATAAGGAGCTTGTGACTCGGTTCATCCGCCAACATGTTTCCAATGATACGCCGAAAATTAATAAATCCAAAACTAAACCAACATTGACGTCGAAAGAGAGATGCGGGGAACCCAATACTCTACAGCAATCTATGGGGTTTGCATCGTTTGGTAGTACCAAAAAGTAGTATATACAGGCAATATTATAATTACAATTCTATCTGCTGGCTCTTGTGCACCGTTTCGTAATATTTACAAATGTCAGATCCGAGCGCTTCTTTAGGTACCAACAGCTTCGAAACTTCAGACACCTCGTTCTCAAACTTAATGGCATCCTTGATGGTATGCGGGAAACCCAAAAGCACCACTTTGTCCCCTTTCTTGCAATGATCCTTCAAGTATCTACCTAGTAAGTTGACTAGCAGACCTTTGGGTAAATGTTTAATATAATCTGGACCATTCTTAGCATATATTTCATTCAATAGAGGCTCATAAGGATCGTCTTCAGTAGTTCTGCAGTTTTCTACAATAGATTTAGGGTCAATAAAGATCCTCGAGTTTCCAAGAATCTTCGCCAATTTATCGCCATCTTCAAAGAGGGCAAACTGCACATCTAGATCTCCGTTCGGGAACAGAGCCACCCTTCTCTTAAGGCCTTGCATGACGTGCTCGTACTCGTCCTCCGTAAACGTGTTTTTAGGCTTGTTCTTATCCAAAGACTTTGCAGCCTCATTAAATATCAATGTCCCCACAATAGCCAAGGCAAATATCTTGCCAAATCCAGGCCCACTATTATCTTTGCTCGGTGACTTAGTAGCATACGCTCTCTGAAATCCCCTGCAGGGTCTCAAAATCGGCCAGAAAAATTTGGCAGGATTAAGTGATAGCCTCCGCATTATGCATGCTCGTTGAATGGGTAGCATGGTGATCTAGTGCCCCAGTCTGATAATCTTTTCTACTTTGTACTGGAGCTTCAGTATTCGAGTTCCCTGAACTTTTCAAACAAGCGACGGAAAAAATTGAAAAATGGAAAAGTTGCACGTCCATCACAAAGCTAAAGAACCCAAACTTAGGTCAAGACTCGAGCTCTCTATGTCTCTTGTAACGCTGGCCAATACCTGTGCGCATTTGCAGAATTGCTCCCGTGTGAGAACTACGTTGACATCGATCCCTTACACTAAGCTGCATCTACAATTCGCCTACAACTTATACAAACATGGTTTCTTATCCTCTCTGCAAAAGGGCACTAGCAAAGGTCCAGACGAGGTCCCCATAGATGTCACTCCAGATAACATTTCTACGAGAAGATTGTGGGTCGGCTTGAAATACCGGGACACCAAATCGGTGTTAAGTTCTTGTCGGCTGATCTCAAAACCTAACTTGAGAATACATTTGGATCATGATGAGATGAGGAAATTGTGTTCTGGAGTTTCAGTGAGACTGGTCAAACCATTGCAACCGGGTGAGTTGATATTAGTCAGGAGAGGAGACACTGTGATAGACATCAATGAGGCGGTTTTGAAAAAATTGGATGGTGAGGTCCTGTGCAGAGTGAGATGAGAGACGTATGTTCCTGTAAATATTGCAATGAATTTACCTTCCAAAGATTTTTATACGTATTTGTATATTCAAATTATTTAAAACTCGACAATGGGGCCTGAGCCAATGCTTCTCCACGTAGTCATATCGACGTTCCAACTACGCCACCTGTTGAGGGCAGAACGGTCTGGTTGAGGTGCTTGAGAAATGTGGGAAGATGCAGAATGCGATTCATGTTGCGCTGGCTGTACGTTGAAAGGTGTGAATTGCAGCGGGGTGGCTAACTGCCTTGCCTTTTGTAATTCTTCCTGGACAGTATGTAGTTCATGTTCTGAGGACTCCAGTTGCGTTTGTAGCAGGGCAACTTGCTGTTGTAACTCTTCAATGGTGCCCTCTTGTTCCATATTAATGAACTTGAGTCTCCGAAGATCGGACTTAGCAGTTTCTAATTGCGATTCGAGCCTTTGTACTTCATCGTCTTCCTTCTGCTTCTGAATTGTACTAAGGAAGTCGGATCCATCATTCTGGAACAGATCTTGGACGCCTTCAGGGCCGTTTTCAGCAGCAGGCTCCTCAACAGTATTTTCAGAAACCTCTTCAATAGCCCCGCCAGAGATCTTTTCAGCAGCTTCCGCAGAAGAATCTTCAGGATCCCCAGAAAGTTTCTCAGGCTCTGTCTTCTCAACCTCAGCAGATTCTGCCTTGTCCATTTCAGGCTTTACAGTCTCTACCAGACTCTCCCTTCGTTCCAACTCAGGTGTGGCCTCATCTGCAGTGGCTGGTTGTGATGAGTCAGTCTCTTCCTCGCCTTTCTTCCCCTTCTTTCCCTTCTTCCCCTTCTTACTCTTCTTCTTCAATTCTTCGACTCTCTTTCTAGCTTCTTCTAGCTGCCTGGCCCTTTTCGCATCAGCTGCTTGATCAGACATGTTAATTGAGAACTCTCGCAATTTTAAACAGTCGCCTGAAATGGTTCTTTTCGCTACTGACCTTTACATCCTAGTGCCAATTTTTTGATGACATGGCTTTAAAACAAATAAGTTTCCGCTTGTACAACGCAAGTATCAACAAAAACTGAAAACCAACCAAGTTTATCGTGAGATGGATCTAGTCACTGAGCCCAATTTGCATCCTTTGATCACATCTTCCACCCACAAGTGGATCTTCGTTGGTGGTAAAGGCGGCGTTGGTAAGACGACGACGTCCTGTTCCATTGCCATCCAGATGGCTACCATTCAGCCTCAGAAACAGTTTTTACTAATTTCCACTGATCCAGCTCATAATTTAAGCGATGCATTTGGTGAGAAATTTGGCAAGGACGCTAGAAAAGTCACTGGAATGAACAATTTATCATGTATGGAGATTGACCCTTCTGCAGCGTTGAAAGACATGAATGACATGGCGGTCTCTCGTGCAAATGAAAATGGAGGGCAAGGTGATGACGGACTCGGTGGCCTGTTGCAAGGTGGTGCTCTAGCGGAATTGACTGGTTCTATCCCAGGTATTGACGAAGCATTGTCCTTCATGGAAGTCATGAAACATATCAAGAACCAGGAGAAGGGTGAAGGCGAGAGATACGACGCCGTAATTTTTGACACGGCACCAACTGGCCATACTCTAAGGTTTTTGCAGCTGCCCAACACGTTGTCCAAACTTTTGGAGAAATTCGGTGAGATTACAGGGCGTTTAGGTCCGATGTTGAATTCACTGGCCGGTGCCGGCAACGTGGACATCAACGCCAAGTTAAACCAGTTGAAAGAAAATGTAGAGACTATCAAGGACCAATTCACCAACCCTGATTTGACTACATTTGTCTGTGTTTGCATCAGTGAATTCTTGTCTCTTTACGAGACAGAAAGATTGATTCAAGAGTTGATCTCTTATGACATGGACGTCAATTCTATCGTTGTGAACCAGTTGTTGTTTGCAGACAATGACCAGGAGCATAACTGTAAGAGATGCCAAGCCAGATGGAAGATGCAAAGAAAATACTTGGACCAGATTGACGAATTGTACGAGGATTTCCACGTCGTCAAGATGCCGCTATGTGCTGGTGAAATCAGGGGATTGGAAAATCTAAGAAAATTTTCAATGTTTTTGGACAAGGAGTATGATCCTGTGAAGGACAACAAGATAATTTACGAATTAGAGAGCAAGAAATAATGTGTAGTGTGTGGAAACTAGCTGTGGTACTGTTTAGAAAATTATAGAACGGAAAAGTGTGAGGCATCGCTTATTGTGCTTTCTAAGGATGGCTTCTTCCTAAGTTACAAGTGTGAATGATATGCAAAAAAATGCTCCACGGGAGGTTCGAACTCTCGACCTTCAGATTATGAGACTGACGCTCTGCCTACTGAGCTAGTGAAGCATGTATGAGAAGTTCAAACATAGTAGGCCGCTATAAGCGTTTTCATAGTTTATAGTGAGTCATGATTGGGCTAAACTTGACTTCCATCTGGATAACTATGCTTTTTCTACAACCGTTTAATCTATCTCGAGGAAACTAAACTCTGATTTAAAAAATTCCCATCAAGTATTTCAACAATATTTTTGGTGTGTGCGGCAGTGCTTGGCATTGAGGTACGATGTCTTCGACATAATGTTTTCAATTGTTTCTTTATAGATGAACCAACTACCTAGTAATATTTTAGCAGGCCACAAAAGTTGCCGGCTCAGTTTGTAATTATCGACTATGTTCTCACTGCTAAATTTTCTGGTCATTGTCCATAGTAAGGCTAGAAAACTATGACGTTCGCTAGCGTAAGTTTGCATTCAGAGTTTCCACGTCCTTCTGAACCTTATCCAACCACCTCTTAACAAGCTTATTGTGCTCCTCCTCGAGTTCTTCAAACTTCTTGTGTAACATATTATTTTCAATGTTCAAACTGATGATCTCGTCGTTTAATTTCTCAAAATCCTTGTTCTTGACAATTATCACATCTTTCAAACCTGCTATTCGCTCCCTCTTACTCTTCAACTCCTTTCGCAGCCTAGCAACTGTAGTCGTTAGAGTGTCGTTTGAAAGTTCATTTCCCTGGTTCAAATCCCACGTAGGCTTCGGCTCTATGAATAACTCTTGAAATCGAGACTCCACCTGATCCCTTTGCAATAGTCTGGTAACAAGTAATGAATCCATCTCAAATCGAAAGTCGCCACTGTGTTCCCACTGATTCGGCAGCCCTTTTCTAGTAAGTTCATTTAGTTTCCGCCTAACCAACAAATTCACGAAATTTGTTCAAAGATGACTCGCCACGTAAGATCTTCTGAATAAGTGTTAAATAAAGTCGAATCCATCTAAAATGGCCGAATTAGGTGACAATGCTAACCAGGGTGATGGCTGGCTCAGTCGGTGGTACTTCAGGAGGCAGGAACGTGCTCCAGAGACGGTCCTCAACGAGCAGGCGACAACTGACAATGACAGTCACAAATCTACTGATGACGGCAGAAATACGAATTCGCAAGTGATCAAGGATAGTGTTGACCAAGCTGAAAATGTAAATGAGCAAGCCTCAGGATGGTACTCTGCCATAGTTTCCAGGATGCCCCCTATCTCCTTTGGTCGTAACAATGCAGAAAGTTTCGCTATAGACTCGAATGCTAGGTATTCACAGCTTAATAACCCGCAGGTTGAGTATTTGGAAGTTGAGGCCAAAGAAGCCATTGTACGACGGACACATTCATGGTGTTGGTACGAAGACTTGACGCATATTACAGGAGAATCTTCTACCTGGGGTGACAGGGCCGGAGTGGTCAGTGTACATAATACCGGTTCACTACATTGTCCACTACCACTTCCACACTATCCAGTATTGAGCTCTAGTCCTGGCTATCACGTCTATATCAAGAATTCTTTGATTTTACCTTCAGATTCACCCTTGGAAACTTTGCATGAACAGTCCTGGCTCAGTAAGATGGCTACCGAAGTTAAGAACTACTACAATTTTCCAAACGAAAAGCATCTCTATCTAAGGAAAATAAACGGTGGTTTGTTGAGAGAAAAGAAAGTTATCGTCATATCAATGACGGGGACATTACCAGAAAAATACGAAAAGTTTTCCCTAGGTGGCCAACGATCTGCTCACTACCTAGCTACTAAATTGGCACTTTCATTGCAGCGCGAAATGCCAGCTCAAATTTTATCTTTATCGTTTCAATGTCCACTCGATAGTAAAGATCTTTTAGTGGTTTTCCAAGAATGCATTGAGCTAATGAAAAATTGGGAGCATGTTCTGCACGACGCGGATGCTCTATTTGTCGATAGCGTGTACCACGCAGTTCCACTGGCAATTCTTTTGACAAAATACATTTTGGAGAACCAGGAATTATTCCATTTGCGATCATCAATACCTGTGGGTATCCTAGCCATTGAATCACCTTTGCAAGGCTATAGATTTTGGGATCACAGTGCTGATTCCAGTAACAGCAGTGAGCAAGACTACTATAAGATCCAGCAGGCAAGAGAAAAACAACTGTTCCAAGGTGCTAGCAAAATTGAAAAGGATATTTTGTCCAAGCTTAGGAACTATCGAAAGTTAGATTCAGAAGAATCTAGATTACTCCAAAAAAACTTAAACTGGCTCCTATGCAATTGGGATTCTTTCAGGTTAAATTTTTTTGGTAAGTTATTTGACAACTTCATGACAGCGTCTCAAAAACTTGCCATCGACTATACCCACCCTAAAATCTTCAGAAACATATGGTGCGATGGCAGATACATGGGGCTTGATACAAGATTACCTCAGCAGTTGAACATCCCAGACGTTCACATGAAGACTCCGGAGTACGAGCACAATATTTCGGTGCCTAAAAACCGCCGGTTTGAGGTATCACTGGTGAGCAACATCCTATTAGCGTTGAATTTGGGTAACACAAATTTTGTTCCCATTCTCAAGCTGATCAGTCCCTTTTTCATTTCAAGATCTTTTAACGAAAATACGATATCTCCCAGTTTGAGGAAAGCTACACAACAGGAGCTCAAAATCTGGAACCAAGAAATGGATGCACGATGGAAAGTGCTCAACACTTCCGACCAGATTCCAAATGAATTACCAGAAGAAGTTTCCAGCGTCCACAAGTTTTTAGAGTTCTCCCACTATCAAAACCTTAAAAACCCAGGCGTCATGGCTCTTTTCTGTGAAATTTACGATGACGACTGTGTCTACAAGACGTTTATCGAAAATACTATTAAAACCAGATCTCTTTTAAACAGAAAGCATCTTGGCCTATTGGACGATCACTCTGCACCTCAGAGTATTCTAAACACAGTAAACCAATACGACTTGGTTTGGAGATTTCACGAATGTCTATCGGACTACATGAAACTTCGCAATCTACCGCACCAGTTGTATCCACCAAGCATATTTTTCGTCATATCACTAGATCGTTGGTTCTGGAAACCTGTTCAAACGATCCCGACGTCATTCAGGCGAGACAATAAGGAGGCGCTAGTCAGAGTAAGACAGTTGTGGGAAAGTTACCAAGACTGGGACCCTCCAACGAGGGGACTTAAGCAGTTAAGAAAGATACTCAGCGTCCTTTCACTGTATAGCGAAGCTTCTGAGCTGCTTCAGGATATAGAACGTAAGTAAACACGGTTTTATTTGGCCACGCGTAATGCATAACAAAAAAAGCTAAGTAAAATGAGATCTTCAGATGATTATTTTAATATAACAAGAAAGTATTGAGTCAAGTAGTTAACCACTCGGATGTCAACTAAAAGAGTACGTATCTTCCTTTGCTAGTTTCGTTGAAACTGTGTTTACTGACATTGGACTAGGAAAATAGCTATGAACAAGATGAATCTGTCAAACGACCCCGACCATTGCAGGGCAGTAAATCTGATGAATTCATCGCCAAGTTGATCAGTTTGATTCCAGGCAAAGAACAAAGTATTAATCTAAAAGGTTGTGCTATTACATCCGTAGGGAGAAGCCGACATTGTGACATAATATTGAAAGAGGCAGACATTTCTACAATACATTGCCAGCTATATACTATTCAGATGGACCTTGATAGGGGGAGAAGAAAAATGATCAATATCGTGGATAAAAGCAGAAATGGCACATTCATCAATGGCAACAGGCTCATCAAGAGGGATTATATCTTAAAGAATGGAGATAGAGTAGTATTTGGTAAGAGCTCCTCGTTCTTGTTCAAGTACACAGCTTTTCCAGAGGAAGACGATGTTAATGCTAAGGTCAATAATAATGATAGCGTTTTTAAGAAACCACATATTGCAGCCTCCAGTAATCAAAGTTTGCTGAAAAAGACATTGAAATCAAGACCTCCTTCCGTGTTTGACAATTATTTAATAGAGAAGGAACTGGGCACTGGACATTATGCTACTGTCAAAGAAGGAATAAACAAGAAGACTGGTGAAATTGTGGCGGTCAAGATCTTTCATCCCCAGCAGAATGATGACCATAAAAAGAGCAATCAGTTTAGAGAAGAGACAGACATTCTAATGCGGGTTCATCATCCTAACATTGTGAAGTTAATCGATAGTTTTGTTGAACCCGTAAGTAAGGCACATATTCAGAAATATTTGGTACTTGAAAAAGTTGACGATGGCGAACTGTTCGATAGAATCATCAATAAAGTCTGCTTAAGGCAAGATGAAACGAAGGCTCTTTTCAAACAAATTTTGGAAGGACTCAAGCATCTGCACTCACAAAACATTATTCACCGAGACATCAAACCAGAAAACATTTTACTGAACATCAAGAAACGAACACATCCAGATGAAACACAATCAGGCCCGTGGGATGACGATGAGATTGACATTCAAGTCAAAATTGCTGATTTCGGATTGGCCAAGTTCACCGGAGAGATACAATTCACCAATACATTATGTGGCACGCCTTCGTACGTGGCCCCTGAAGTCTTACTTAAGTCTGACTACAGTTCCAAAGTGGATATGTGGAGCGCCGGTGTTTTACTCTACGTTTGCCTATGTGGCTTTCCTCCGTTTAGTGATACACTAGGACCACCATCTATGAGATATCAAATTTTGGAAGGTAAGTTTGCGTTTTATTCACCATATTGGGATGAAATCGATGATTCTGTACTGCACTTAATTTCAAATTTATTAGTGGTGAATTCTGATGCAAGATTCAATGTAACTGAAACGATGAGTCATTCTTGGTTCAAAGATGATGATTTCGAAACGGTGTCTATGGAACCCAAGCGGCTACAAATTAGTCAAGAAAAGATACCAAAAACTTACTCAGAGTTATCGAAAGTGTAACGTGTAATTAACCCACCAATTGAAAGAGATTTATATACAAAGATTTTACTATAACATCACCACTTACTCAAATTCTCAATGTTCTCCTGTAATTCTTTTTTCATTTTCACCCTCATGTAAAAGATGTCACAGTTTTTATTTGAACAAAGCACCTCATTGTGCAAGCTGCCAGCACACCTTTGACATTGGGTCCACAAACGGCCAAACTTTTCTTCAAGATCCCTAACGTTATAAAGAGCCTTGATGTACAGCTCTCCAGATTTTGCACGGCAATTGTCACACAGTGTTCGTTCCCCTTTCCTAAGCGGGCCTTTGCAACCTTTACAAGAATCGACTTTCTTAACAAATCCCATTAATCCTCCCTTCATGTTACCGGTGTTGATTTTGATCGATTTTACAACAAACATCGCATTAGCCTGTTTCTCACCCAAAATCGGTGCTACAATACTAATGATAGGATTTTGAAGTTGGTTTGACAAATAGTACCTAGAATCAATTTGCATGTTATGCTCCAAAACATACAATGGATCCTCCGCCCTGTTGTATAATTTATCGTTTCCCGCTATAACAACATAGTCTACACGATCACCGACGTTAGGGCCCGCACCATCTCTTTTTTTCATGCGCGAAGCAAGAACAGCATGAGGTTGCGGGTTCGTATAATTAGGCGCCAGCGTCTTCGAAATAATTAGTTTGGAAATGTCGGCCTTGTTGTGTAAAATGTCGTCTATAATCTCCTTCACAAACTCTAATGCTCCATCCACGTTTCTCTCAATCAAAATTTTTCTCAACACTTTGTTCATTACAATGGAAACTAGAGGACAAGAATCACGACGAACAGAAGCAAGACCTTTTTGATCCAACTTATCGTATTTGTCAGGATTTGTCCAAAAGAGCCCAGCGTACCTTTTCTTGTTGATCAGCAAGAAAGGAAAATAGGCTTTTTCGAATTCTAAGTTAATAGGATGCTTGAAAAGGGTCGAAACGTATGCCGCCGCCTCTGCTCCAAGTTGCATTGCCTTCTTCAAATCATTGGTGCCAAACTTAACCATCACAGAGTCGGTATCGCCGTAAACCACCAAAGAATCGTGCTCGAATCCATTTTTTATGGAATATTTTTCTTCCACCGCTTTTTTCGTCAACATAATCATATTACGACCAAAAGATGTAACTGACGATGAAATTGCTAAACAGGGCAGTTTACCAACTGTAGCACCAGTGAAACCGTAGACGGAATTTGCCGATATTTTCAAGGCCAACTGCCTACCGTTCAAAACATCTCGTTTAAATGGCTCTACTTCATTCTTTAGATCTTTTTTAGCACGCTTTCTGGCGCTGATCAACTCTTCTAAAATAATGGGTAGAATTCCACGCCTCACTTTGGTGGTCACAAAATAGTCACCATTGGGAGTGATAATAAAATCCTCGTCTAATTTCAAGTTAAGTCTCTCTACGGTAGCCTTGCTAGAAAGAGTAGTGTAACATAAATTGTGGGCCATCATAATGCTTGGATACAATGAGTTAAAATCTAATGTTGCGATAGGGATATCGTAATACCCACGGATGGGGTCGATGACAGTGGCACCTTCGTATTGCTCGTCTGTCGCTTGGGATTGCATGTTAGGAATCACAGTGTCAATCTGCAAACATTTACGGAATAACTGAGATATCACTTTGATTTGTTGGCCACGACTCAAGAGGTAAGAGAACGGCACACCGGTCACACGGGACATCTCTGTGTAATTGACAAGTGCCATCAGCTTCTCCAATAGCCTCAGCGGCAAATATGCATCCTTTAGACAGTATACTGCCAGTCTTCTTCTCGTTTCACTGTCACCTTGTTGCAAGGACGTAATGATACTGTGATGAACGTCTTCCTTCTGTTCACTTAGAAAATAGGCTGAAACTGAGTTCAGGGTGTAAGATCTGAGCTTATATTCACGTTGAATAAATTGCAAAAGATCAAGTTGTAGACGACCATCGATGTTTATATTTTTGGATTCTTTAGTACCATATGCCTTGGAAGAAAAAATAGAGCTGGTGATTTCTTGCTTGACGTTAAACAAGCGGCCAAAATAGGGGAAAGATTCCACTCTCAAAGCTTTTGCACGATTGATCAAATATGGGAAATCAAAATTCGAAGTATTGTACCCAACGATGACATCAGGGTCGGCGGCCACTACAAAATCGCGCCAATGCTTCAGCATTTCTTCTTCTGTCTTGTGGTCATAAATTTGAGAACCTGTTATCGGCGAGCATGTGTCGACGGTAAAAACATTCCGCACAAAGGGTTTCTTAGCACCGGCGATGCTCACGACGTTCGCAATTTGAATGACTGGATCTTTTTCAGGCTCGGGGAAGACACCTGGTCTGCCTGCGCATTCGATATCAAACGACAAAATCCTTAGCGGACTTGAGTGTGACCATTCATTCTCTGCCGGGTGTGCTATCAACTTTCTGTAGTTAATCGTAACCTCTAATTGACAGGTCGACACTCTTTCATGGTCTGGAACCATGCGATACTCTCCCTTGGTCAAAGTGATCCATGACATGCCCACAATCCCGCAATCTATCATCATTCGCAATGTGAACGCAATATTATCATAGGTCGTGGTACCTGCCGAGAACCAAGACTTGTAAGTGAGATGACCTCTTTCGAAGGCGGTACGCAACTTATTCACCGTGCTTGGGTTTGTCACAAAAACTCTGTAAAATGGCAGTTTTGCGTCGCCATTGTATCCCCATATCGATTGTTTAGCCGTTAACTCTATGTGGTCCACAGTGTTATCAAAGTTGGAATTTAAATATCTGGTGAAAGCTTCAATTTCCTTCGGATCTTGGCCTTCTTGTGAAGATGGGGCAGGAACATAAATATAGTGCTTAAATCCGGTTACATTGCAGAGTATGGAGTGGCCATCTTGAGTCACGCCGAAGAACCTGACAACGGTTGATGTATTTTCATCTTTGAAAGAGGGCAAGGCGCTCTGTTCAACATCCAATTGTTGGAAAGAAATATCAGAGCTCCTCGGAGAAAAATCCGCAGGCAATGGATCTCTCCCGTACGTCTCGTCGTGCTCTTGGGCTCCTGCTAAATCGTGATCCATCTGTGACAGCTGCTGCTCAAAAGCAGAGGTTTGCTGTGACCCCCGTAAGTCAGATTGTTGAGCTTTGAAGCCTTTTTCCTTGTACTTGACATACGAATCGCTGGGGATGATCTCTGTGTTAGAGACGGGCTCGCTACCGACTCCATGGTCAAACGACTGTAACCTTAGCTTCTTTTGAGAGCCATGGTCTTCCTCTTCACCAGCTCTTTTAAGCTCCGCGGACATTGTGAACCTTAAGCAGCTTCTGACAGGCCTCTAATGGTTTAAAACCCTACAGAAGTCTGCGATGAGTAGTTCGTTGAAATCTTCCCTTAGTCTTGATAAAATGTCCTTCTTAACGCGCTCGGTGAAAAAAAATGACACGAAAGTTGGTCGATGAACATTGTTAGCAAATTGTTAAGTAAAACTGAAAAACTGCACATTACTTCGGTAACAAAATATCGGTGCGGTTTTCAAATAACGTTTGAGTCCTAGGTTCTCGTTCTCATTTCTCTATATGTGTACGGGTATATAGATAAAAAAACGAATCTCAGTGACGTAAATTCCCTACAAGCGTGAATAAAGGTATTGTCCAATATGAATGTTTCTTTAGACCTATTAAGTACATTAAACTTACAAATTTTATAAAGCATGTTTTTGAAGCTCAATCTTTTTACAAACTTTTTTTTTTTTCGAATATCGATTTATTTTAAACGAATTTATTATTCAAGACTTTTAAGCTGTTTTTACCTTTTCTCCTATAATCTTACAAGACTAGTTATGATATTTTAACCAGGGGGCTAAAAAGAAGGGACACGCCTTCTCAGTCATTTGAACCCTGACTTTTGTTAAAGGTCTGGCTTTTGGCAGGAGTCAAGGCACCTTTTGTTTCCTTGCAAAATGAACTTAACAAGAGTACCCACCATATGGAGCAGGCTGGTCTGAAAAAATCGTAAGCAAACCACACTCACGTATCTACTTTTTATTTTTTTTTTTTTTTTGAAAGTCAGAATTTAAAATACGCATTTGTTCTGTCATGCTATTCCATAGTTTTCGTAGGAGAACTTCTAATTGTGATTTTAATCATTAATATTAGGTTAAAAGATAATGATTAGTTCTTAGGAAAGGATGCTCTGGGGAAGATAAATCTGTAAAATTACGACATTTTCTTTCTTTTACATCTGGGCAAACTATTGTCCAATGTTGACTTTCTTCAAAATCAAAAAAAAACAAGTTATGACGATATGAAGTTCTTCTTAAGGAACATCGATATCTTATGTCCATTTATAATCGCTGCAACTTTAGAGAATATATACTTATCCCTTTTTTTTTTTTTTTTTTTTTTTTTTTTGTAATTTTCATTCCATAAACCTTGGACGTCTAAAGAAAACTGTTCTTCAAACTCCCCCAATTAAC
>PPJZ02000078.1:0-46862 GCA_003705955.2 Zygosaccharomyces kombuchaensis
GCTGTAAAGTGGAAGAGGTCACCCCTTCCTTCTGCTTTGAGGCAGAGGGCTTAGTAGTAGAAGTTACGGAAGATTCCAATGAATCTCCCTCACTGGTAAAGCTTTTGGATTCCTTCTGCTTTTCTTTATCCTCCACCTTTTTCCTCAACCTTTCTTCCTTTCTCTTTTTGGCCTTCTCAGTTTTTTGAAGCCAGGATAGCAGCTCGCGCAGACGATACTCGCAAGCACGATCGAAATAATCAGTAACGGATTGTAGTTCGGCAGATGCCATGTCAAATGCGGCCTTAATTTCGAACAACCGCTCCCTATCCATGTTTTCTATATCTCTTGAATTGGCATAATCTACCAAATCGAGCGCATCTTTGAATGCCAGCAGAGTATCATTCCAGTTCTCTAAAGGAGTAGCAATATGATGAGGTAAGTTGATTTTTGAATACTCTTCCTGTACATCGTATCCCAGGTCTGTAAAATTTTTTTCAAGGAGTTCTAAATAATCTTGGTGATTATTTTGAACGGCTGTGAACCGGGATAAAAGTTCATTGGCACCTCCCAAAATACTCTCAAACTGCTGCGAATCTAAAGGTTCCGAAAGGGATTGCAAATAAGCTTCCACCTTATCCTTTAATTGCTGCACTTCCAAACTTTTCAGTACTACCTCCTGTTTAGTACTAACATCTGACTCGTCCTCCAGCCAGGATAAGTGGTTGGTCACCGCATGAGCTAGCTTCGCAAGAAGTTTCTTAGGTCCATTTTCAACAACGTTCTCCAGCTCCAAGAAAACTCTGGTTTCATACAGCAATCCTTCCAACAAGTTCTTGGCCTCTTCTAATTCAAATCTGGCTGCATCTTTCTGATCAAGGGTCCTGATGTATGCTCTATATTGCAATTGCTCCTCCAATGACATAGCCTTAATAACGGTATTTTCTTTAGATATCGTCAGCTTGACTGAGCGCTTGGAGTTCCCGAACTTTGTCCTCTTGTCCACATCAGTTTCATTTTGAATTTTACCGCTGGAGGTGGAAGAGTCCTTCAAACAGACGGCCTCGACTTTATCTAACCCAAACAATCTATTTTGTGACAACGAAAATGTTGCATTATAAATTATACCTTGGGGACATTTTTCTGGCGAATAAATTTTGTCGGTTACCGCTGTATCGGCTTTCACTGATTGAAAAAGGAAACTGTCCTCCCACAAGTCAAGATGAAGTTCCTCTGAAAATTCGTCGGTATAGCCAATTGTAACAGTTTTCTCAGCTGGGAATATAGTTCCCCTGGGGAAAATCACATCCTTCAAATCATTTTGCATGATAGCATATTCCGAGACGGAACGTTCAGTTATGTTGAGCGGTTTGGTCCTGAAAGCTTCAAAAAGCTTAATACCCCTAATGGTGGCACCATCGACTGCGGCTTCATCAGCATTCACGTTCTTCAAAATTTTGTTCTCTCCAACAAACTCGGTTACTTTTTGTTGAACGATGGGAACTCTACTGGATCCTCCGGTTAATATGACACCGGCCAATTGCTTAATATCAACCTGGTCATCCCAAAGTTGGTTCTTAAAGGCATCATTGATGGGATCCACGATATCGGAAAGGTCTTCATTGAAATCTTCAAATTCCTGCTTTGTGATTTTTGTCCTCAAATCAATATCATTGATGAGAGATTCAATATTGATTGCAGCTTCAGAATTAGCACTCAAGATCAACTTGGCTTTCTCTGCGGCCTGAACAATCTTGGCTAATGCCTTGGAATTACGATGCAATTCTGCGGTTCTTATATTTTTGTGTTTGGACGAAAATTTATTTTCAATCAAGCTGGCCACGTCCAATGTGAACTTAGAACCACCCAAGTGAGCGTTGTAACCATAGCCGCCAAACTCTATTTTGATAGGTTCCGATTTGTCCTCAGGTTGTGCAATGGAGAATAAAGAAGCCTTGGTGGATCCAGCGCCCATGTCGTAGACAACGTAATAGGATTTGTCTGTAAAATCACGCTTCTTCAATGCAAAATTTATCATTACTGATAAACCATCGTTAACCAAATAAGTGTCCAATCCATCTGTAGTGATAGACGCGGAGTCTAAAAGAGCCTCTCGCTGATAATGGTTAAAAAACTCTGGTACCGTCAGGGCTAGCTTATCCACCATATCAACACCATTGGAGTCTTTTTCTCTTAGCAAAGCATTGGCTCGGTTAACAATCTCTTGCAAATTCATGGCGGTAAGCTCTTCCACCGGGTACTGCACGTCGCCCACCAAAAAGGCCAACGAATTTCTCTCTGTGGATACAATATCGACGCCAGGGTGTTCTCTCAAATACAGCAAAATCTCCTTCTCATCTCTCTCGGTTTTACCCAAGAGCGGCTTTATATGTAAAAGGGAGTTCTTCGGGAACCTGGTGGCCATAGATCCCACTGCCGAACCGTAGATTCTTTCAATTTCATCGTTGTTGCTACCCAAACTCTTAATAGCTAGTCCTGATATATCTTTCCTTTTAGCCTCAGGTGTGAGTAGCAATTCCATGGGCGCTTTAGGTGACACAACCATTGCCTTGATGAACTGTTGGCCATAGTCAATCCCGATCACTGCTGCCAGCGTAGCATGCCAAAACAAAGTCCAAGCGGAAAGCAGCAAAAATATGGCCGAACACTTCATCCTCAGATTATTCTAAACTGCTGCTGAAACGTTGAATAGGTTGTTTTAGTTTTTTTCACTTCAATATGGGACTTAGATCGAAGTGACACCTTGTAAAGTTTTTGACTTTTTGTCATGCTTCTCGCAGTTTTTGGAAAATTCCAAGAACATAGCCTGTGCACATTGAATACCACGATATATCAGGTAACAGCGCTGTAGTGACTTTAAGGAGCAACTATGGGCGTCGAGGGCAATGAGCAGGCGTTGGAGGATCTAAGGTCAAAGATTATTGCATCTATGGGCAAAAGTGAAGGTTCTAAGGAGCAAATTAAGAGGACCGCAGGGCAGAGCGATGAGATGCATATCGATAAGAAACAGAGAGCTATGGATCTTCCCAGGGGCCCTAGAGGTCCTAGAAATGCCCCATCGCCAAAATACTACCAGAAGAAAAATGGAGGTGACTACCCAGCAGGTCCAAGCAGACAAGAGAGGTCTAGGTATCAGCCGCAGTCGTCTAGAAGGCCGCCGCCTTCGCGGCTTAACCCAAGGTCTCATGGGCGTTATCAGAACAATTTGAGGCCAGCTTCTACGTCTATGCCTTTAAGGTTTAGAGAGGAGGATCTTAAGGATGTGGTGCCTATTGATGAGAGACCCCGAATGAGGACTACGAAGTGGGATTTGGCGCCAAAGGGGTTTGAAAACGTCCCAGCTGAAAGAGCCAAGCTCAGTGGCCTCTTCCCACAGCCAGGTCAACCCCAGGAATTGGACCGAGACAAGCTGGAAAGGGTAGCTGCGCATGGCGGGATCCAGAACCGGCGCATAAAGATTCTTTTCGAGGGATCCAAGAGTAATACCCTGTTGTTTGCCAGGTTGGCCTGCAAAGTTGTTATTTTTGGAGTTACTGATGTAGATGTGGATCGTGTAAGACACTACATGGAGGCGTTCGTGCGTGATCTCAATGGTGAGTACGAATTGAAAGATGTGGTTGTGACGAGTCCTGACCGTGTGGTACTGGAGTTCAATAACGTTGTTTGCACCACGATGGTGCTCAGTTGCAAATCTTTCATCTCTGAGCAACTTGGCTGGGCACAGAGCGATTGGCAGAGGCCTCGTGAGTACGTGCAGCAGTTAGATAGCGCTGAAAGGCTCTGTGGACCAGATGTCATTTCTGTGCAGGGATTGTCAGCGGGCGATGAAGATTCCGTGAAGAAGGAATTACTGGACCGTGGTGGCGTGAAAGCACGATTCGTGAATCCGGTCTTTGTGCATGACAGTTCCAAAGTTCGACGGTTCACCGGTTGTGCTCTTGCAGAGCTGGAGGAGAAAGCAGCTGACCTGCCTAATTTGCAATGGTTTCGGCCTAACGAGGCCCATATGAAGCAGACAGCTTCAATAATGACATTCCAGGGCTTGCCCAAAGTAGTGACCGATCCAGCCAGAGTACCGTCGCGGGTCCTATTGCTTTTGAACCTTGTAGATCCATTAGAATTGAAAGTTGAAAAGTTTGCCGAGGAGATAGAGGCCACTTTGAAAGCGACTTTGGACAAAGTCGAGTGTGTAAGGATTAAAAGGCCGACTGTGGACTTCAGACTGAATTTCGAGCATTTTGGGGAGGGCGCTGGGAACGTGTACGTGAAATTTCAAGACGTGGAAGCCGCAGAGCAAGCCATGGGGCGGCTCCCTCATAAGAGATTCAACGGACGTAGCGTCCTGTGTTGCTACATCGACGAATGCGACTTCGATACTTTGGGAGTCCTGTAGTCAAAATACGTAAAGTCGAGATTAAAGATACTTAAATTTAACAGTCATTGTACGGAATCTTGAGATGAAAATCTGTCAAATGCTCTACGAGTAAGGAGTAGACGCGGGCCGGAATCTTGGCCAAGAAGCCCACCCCAAGCTTGATAATTTCGTCCGCATCGAATTCCGGCAGCTGCCTAGTCAATAGATTCATCGGCGACTCCGATCTGAGGATCTGGGAACGGATGGTCACCAAGATGGCCACTACAAACAAAATATTCATATGGAAACCGTATGCGAACATGAAATCCCACAGTTTGCAGACTTGATCCAGTGGCTTATTGCAACTACAGAGCGTCAGAATCGAGGGAATTCCGTAGATCTCCGCCGTCAGCAAATTATCGCTTAAAAACTTGCTGAGCTTTGGATCGATGATCTTGAGACAGATATCCAGCAGTTTGGCACCGTTATGCACACCTGTCAAATTGCTGTTTAAATACGTCGGCACTACGCGGTAGCACAGAGTGGTGAACAGTTGGAACGCCATCGGTTCGGAGGGGCACGAATACAGCAACGGCGCCAAGAGCACATTCATGCCCTGCACGTAGGTGCTCACCTGTGGCGGGAGTCTGGGGTCTTCCGAACGCTTCAATTCGATGCACTGCCAGGCAAAGCTCGAAAGGCAGCGCAGCAAGGCCTCTTCAGAGACCGTGTTAATGAATTTAGGGTCTGTCTGCAAAGTCCGAAACGTGTCATTCTTGATCTTGTGAAATACCGGTTGAGGAGCTCGCCCCAGCTGCACATACGATATGTAAACCTGTGTGCAACGCTCCATGGATGTGCGAGAGAGTACTGACCATGCATAGCATCTCGTGCGTTGGTGTGCCCTATCGTTGCTAGCCGCAAGCCCCTCGCTCAGGATCAGATAGCGCAGTTGAGCCAGCGAGGACTGTATGATGAGCGGCGGTTGCGAGAGAAACCTCTCAATGGACGACATAGCGGATCGACGCAGTGGCACCTTTGAAGTCTCCCTCTGTCTTCATCTAGATTGTTTCTCAAGAGGAAGGGCAAAAAAAAAATAAATAAAAAAAAGTCTAACTACATTACTTGAAAGCCTTACCAAACATCAACAGCTGCAGCTGATCGTAGAGTGAAATGACGCCTGCCGCAGCGATACTCCTCACAATGTTAGCGCCGCACCCCTTGAATAGTGTAAGCGGGCCCTCTTTCTTGCAGATGCTCGTCAAACAGTGCCACGCGCCAGAGTACTTGACCTGCTCCCCTGAAGTCATCATCATCCGCCTCCTTACGGTATCCAGCGGATACGACGTTGTGGAGGCTGCCGTGGTGACGGCCCAGCCCAGCAGAAACGAAGCTGCAAACGACCTTTCCAGCGATCCCGTGAGAAGCACAGGCTTCAACGAGTCGTACAAACCAAAGTACAGGCCCCGGTAGACGATGATGCCCACCACAGAGGGTGCAAACCCCCTGTACAGCCCCAAGATCCCGTCACTTGCGTATGTCTGCCGGTACACGTCGGTTAGACCCGTGAAGCGGCGCGCAGCGCCGCGCTTGGACGCATCAGCCGCCAACCTTGTCCGTGCGTAATCCAGCGAGTACACAAAAACCAGCGAGAGCCCACCGGCGGAACCACCTGAGGCCAGGTTGGCTGCAAACCATTTCGCGTAGCCCTCCGTCTCCCTCTTGACGTTGAATAACGCCTTTATCTTGTCCTTGAAGGCGAAATTGAGCGCCTGCGTGGGGAAGTAGCGCAGCACGTTTGCCGTGTTGCCGCGCCACAGCGCGAGCACGCCCTCCGTTCGGATCGTCCTGGAGAAGCACTCGGCGATGCCCTCGTAGCGCATCTCCAGCGTGCCCTGCTTGATCATCTCGCCCTGGTTCTGCATCAGTAACTTAACCCTCTCGATGGGGGCAGCGCATGTCTTGGCCACGGCGGCGGAGACGCCGCCCATGGCGAAGTTGACGAGGAAGTCTTGTTGCATTTCTAAATACTGGCGTTGGCCGTGCAGCCAACGCCATGGCGGTGCGGCTTGTTTGCCAACGCCGTGCTTATATAGCGGTGGCGCCCCTCCCAAGCTCCCCTAACCTTGTGCTTGCTCCGTGGTCTCAGGGGAAAAGGATACTAGGTCATCAGATACAAGGGCCAATCCGTACAATACTCTATCTAGATACTACTTACAACGTCGTTACAAATTTTGGTAAGATGTGAATCAACCATATCTCACTTTGAAATCACCACTATCCCAAGGATACAGTAGTAGGGAACGGACTCTGCGAGCGTCATCCCCGCGTTGTGCTGCCAACCCCGATCACGTGCTCCAGATCACCGCGATATGTTGGACGCGCTTTAGCCGCGCGGGTATGCTGCCAACTGCTCGCTCCGCGAGCAGCCGCGCTTTTTGGTTCTTTTTGCAAAAAGAACACGTGCCGCTGAGCAGTACACGCATGCGCGCAAATCCAGCGGAGCTGGCCGAGGAAAGCAGCAACAACGCGGCTTTTAGCCGCCTAGCTCAGCGCTCATTTGCTCGCGCCCAGGCCACACTACCCTGGCTCATAGCGCGGGCGTGAGCGATTTGCCGTCCCAGGCCTCTCGCTCCGCCACGCCAGGGAAAACTATAAAACGGGGTCACTTTCCTGCCATGTTCACACCGCACCCTTTTCGTGAAGCGAGCAAACCGCCTGAAGCAACGGCGGACCCAGCTGTGCGGGGCCCGCCCGCTTCGATCGGTCTTCGTTTCGGTCTTCTTTTCTGCATATTCGCTACATGAGGCAACATCACATGCTTAGCCTAAGGGTGCAGTCCTTTTTTTTTATATTTTTTTCGCACTAACGGGGTGCAATCTTGCAGAAGAGGACCCTGCAGGAGGGTTTTCATTGGTTTCGAGGGAGTGCGCTGGGAGCTCTGGGTAGACTGACCGGGTGCGGACTGATAGTGGTAAACAGTTATTTAAACAGTGGGCACGCGGATCTTGTAGAGTAGTATTTTTTTCCCCCCTCCGAGGCTTCCCTTGTCATCGCTCTCGGTAATTCTTATCGATGATTGCTTCTCTGGCGCTCGTGCTTTTGCTGTTTCAGCAGGTCCTCGGGGCCACTAGGGTTTACAATTGGACTACCGGATGGGGGTATGGGAACCCGGATGGGATCAAAGAAAGGCCAGTGATCACGTGCAACGGTGAATTTCCGTGGCCGTCTGTGCGCGTGACCAAGGGCGACCGCGTGATCATCAACCTGACCAACGGGTTCAACAACAGCAACACGACGCTGCACGTGCACGGGATGTTCCTTGAGGGCACAACGCAGATGGACGGGCCGCCCATGGTGACGCAGTGCCCCATAGCGCCCAACGACACGTTCACGTACAATTTCACGGTGACTAATAATGTCGGCGCGTACTGGTACCACTCGCACACGGGCGGGCAGTACGAGGACGGTATGAGGGGAGTGTTTATCATTGACGACGGCGAAAACAACGAGAACTTCCCCTACGACTACGACGAGGAGGTGGTGCTGGAGATCGGCGAGTGGTACGACAAGACGGTGTCGCAGTTGATCCCGGCGTTCCTGAATGTGGACAATCCTACGGGGGCCGAGCCGCTGCCGCAGAATTTGATCATCAACAACACGCGTAATCTGACCTGGAACGTGGAGCCGGACAAGACGTACCTGCTGCGTATCATCAACACGGGCGGGTTCGTGTCGCAGTACTTCTGGCTGGAAGATCACGTGATGGAGGTGGTGGAGGTGGACGGTGTGCAGACGGAGAAGATGAACGCCAGCATGCTGTACATCACGGTGGCACAGCGTTACACTGTGCTGGTCAAGACGAAGAGCAGCACGGATAAGAACTATGCCATCATGCAGAAGTTTGACGACGTCATGCTGGACCTCATCCCCCCGCACCTGGAGTTGAACCAGACGTCTTACATGACCTATAACTCGGACGTCTCGAAGCCGAGCCAGGGCTACGTGGACTCGATCACCGATTTTTTGGACGACTTCAAGTTGGTGCCGTACCACAAGCAGGCGCTGCTCCCCGATCCAGACCACACGATCGAGCTCAATGTGACCATGAACAACTTGGATGACGGTGTGAATTACGCCTTTTTCAACAACATCAGTTATGTGGCGCCCAAGGTGCCCGCACTCATGACGGCGCTCACCTCGGGCAACTACTCGACGAATTCTTACATCTACGGCACCAACACACACACCATTGTCTTGAACGCGAACGAGACGGTTGAGTTGATCCTGAACAACCAGGACACCGGTACGCATCCGTTCCACCTGCACGGTCACGTGTTCCAAGCGATCGTGAGGGCCCCCGCCGTGGACCTCAGCGATTCGCCCGTGGCCTACAACTCCTCCAACCACACGGCGTTCCCGGAGTACCCCATGCAGAGGGATACGATGTACGTGAGGCCTCAGTCCAATTTCGTCATTAGGTTCAAGGCAGACAACCCAGGTGTTTGGTTCTTCCACTGTCACATCGAGTGGCACTTGATGCAAGGTTTGGCCATTGTGCTCATCGAGGATCCGTTGGCCATTCAGGCCGCAGCCTCGCAGCACTTGACCACGAATCACCAGAGCGTCTGCAAGAATGTCGGTGTCTCCACCAAGGGTAATGCGGCAGGTACCACCGATTGGTTTAATCTACTGGGCCAAAACGTGCAGGTGAAGTCGCTCCCTGGTGGCTTCACCGCTAAAGGCTATGTTGCCTTTGTGTTTTCATGTGTTGCCGGTGTTCTTGGTCTTATCACCATTACGTTTTACGGCCTCATGGATCTGAAGAACGTTGAGGAAAGGGTTATCGAAGATTTGGACCTCTCCCCAGGAGTTCTTCTACAGGAGGACGACGAGGAGATCGAAGCCAGCAGGGCCGGCGTCAATTCAAAGAGATCATCCTTCGATGAACAAAAGGTGTTCGAAGAGGAGGTCGTCAGGCCAGTTTCCTCCAGATCTTCTCCAAAGGAAACCAGTAATCGTTTCCTAAGATTTTTTTCTCGTAAGTAGACCTTTAAGGTAGTATTCCATAAATCAACCGCTACTTGTAATCAATCCCTCGTAATGCAATATTCATTGTTAGTTGAGCTCTCTGTATGTGACTCTCAAACATTTATTTTTTTCGATTTTTTTCTGATTTTTTCAGGCAATTTTTTTTTTTTTTTTATGCTTCGTCTTTTTGCAAAGCCCTTTCTCACAGGTACTTTCGAACAATACAAGAAACTCTCCTTTCACAACTCGATAAGCCATGCTGCCGTCAGATAATGCGAACCGCACGGAGCAGTGCACTTGTACTTGCAATCTGAGCCATCCAAAGCCTCAAGGTGGTCGTCGACAGAGGTCCCTGGGTAGAGGGAGTTTGCCGAGATCGAAAAATTTCAAGTCGAGACCACCAAGCTTCAGGTTCACCAAGTGCATGCAATTTCAAGGAACCGATTATAACCTTATAACTTCGGTGGAGTATCTGAACGAAAAGTATGGGATCCGGAAGAGTCATTACATCGAGAAATTTGTCAAATGTATCCACAAAAAAATAGACCACGACGTTAATCGAATCACCGACGAATATGTGGATTCATTGGGACCTTGGGTTAAAATAAAGTTTTTCCTACTGTTGGTAACGCTTTCACAACGTGGTGGACCCGAGTACTGGATGGATAAAGACCATGTGAACGGTCAAGTTGAAGGTAGCCCGCCAGCCCCCAAATCGAAGCCAGGAAATAATAATACTCATAATAATCATCTTCATAATAGTCATAATAGTCATAATAGTCATCATAATAAAATGGTAAGTGGCCCGGACGATGTGATCTTCTCCTTGACGGAACAGATTATGCGGCAGAACATCAATCAGGATTTTACAGAGTCCACATACGACGAGAATTACGTCTTTTCATCGATTTGGGCCAATTTCATGGAGGGACTCATAAACCACTATTTGGAACAAGTCATAGTCCCACACTCTGAAATGAAAGTTTGCCAACAGTTGTACAAACCCATGATGAAAATCATTTCCCTGTACAACGAGTATAACGAATTGATGGAGAAAAGTGAACATAACGGCTTCCTGCCGGCACCGGACGACTCCCAGGACCCTTCGAAATTCGGCAAAAGCGTCTCAGAGGCTTACGAGATTGATGACTGTGTGACACAGGAGAGGTTGCAACGGGCCCAAAAATTGTTATGGCAGGCCCGGCAAGACATCCCCAAGACCATCAGCAAAGAATTGACACTTTTGTCAGAGATGTACTCGACTCTGTCAGCAGACGAACAGGATTACGAGCTGGACGAGTTCGTATGTTGTGCAGAAGAATACGTCGAAGTTGAATATTTGCCCAGTTTGGTCAATGTTCTTTTCCAAAACTGCGGAGCCACGCATTTTTGGAAAATTATGGTTGTTTTGGAACCTTTCTTCTACTACATTGAAGATGTGGGGGATGACGAAGAGGCGCAGGAGGAGGAAGGTTCCAACGAAGAGATGATCGAGGATAATGACATGTCGCAGTCTTTCAAACCGGACCCTCGTGTAATAATCTTGGAAAAGATTTGCGAAGTTGCCGCCAGACAAAAATGGATCTGATTTGTTCTTGATAGCTTTTGTCGTACAGAATAAAATATATACATATATATATATATGTATATATAAAGCTAGATTATTAGTGCCCGCTCTCTACCATACTCAATTCTGTTTCCCGGAGTTACCCTTGTTATAGGTAGGCAATTCCGAATATGGGCGGTTCTTCATGCCTTTAAACTTACTCATGTCACTAACTTTACCCAGTACACGATGTTTATTCTTCAGCGCCTGATTAGTGACATCTGAGAAGTCCCGGTATTTGCTATTCATGTTGATAAAGAAGTACATCAAAACCAGCGCCAACACAACCATCGTGGGGATCGTCATAGCCACGTAGTACCATTTTCCATTAGTAATGCCAGCATCCCTTAGCGCCAGTTCTTCCTTGGTCTGCTTGTACACCTTGCTACCCTCGTCAAGAAACACTAGCACGCCATACTGCAACGGATCGAATTCTTCATCGGGTACCGTGTCAGGCTGCACCGAGATTACCACTTTACGAGTGCGAACGCCCTGTAACCACTCGTGCTGAATTTCGACAGGGAAAACACCATCAACGTTTTTGATCCATTCCGACAGGAAAAAAGTAGCAGATGGCGAATCTCTTTTCAACATTCCCTTTTCATTCGATCTCTCCTTCACGTAGGCCATGTGTACCCGAACCCTCTCGGCCACTTCTTCGGAGTTTTCATCCTTAAAGAAGTGAGTGTACCACGTCAAGAAATACGTCTTGCCCACATGCCACATCGTGTCCTCATGCGGAGTGCAGAAAGGATCACTGGGCACATTTTTGGAAATCCCCTTGTTGAAATATCTTTGAGGGGTACATCTGATGATGGGATTCAAAGATGTGTATGTATCATCTTCGTCTTCAAATGTCAACTCTTCGTGAGTATCACCGTAGTCCATGTTGTGGGCCTTCAGATCTTCGAATCCCAAAGTTTTCGTGAAAACTTTTTTAAAATAAGTGGAATAGTTAGGTTGTGCCCTTTTGGTGGTACCCTTCTGGAGCTCGGGCTTCATGGTCTTGGGACCTCCATTCTTATCTAAAGATACCCAAGGTTCCAACGGATCCGGTGTCTCCAATGGCTTACGCGAGAAAGTAACACCAGCAATCACCGTGGGTGTAACTATTTCCACTCTATCACTGTAGATGGTCCGGTACCATGCATTGGGTTCTTCAGAAGTGACCAACTGCTGCTTTGGTTGGACTACCGGTCTGTAACCATGAACTCGGATTGCCTGGAGCCATAGGAAGACAAGCACCCAAATATTGAAAATATCTTTCATAAGGTACGTTTCTCTGCTAGTTTAAAACCTCGTCAGAGGACCTGCAAGCAATATTAACGAGTCGTTAATTCTGTTACTTGTTGTCCTTTCAGGATTGAAATTCGTTGGAAGAACAGCGACGCGGAAAAGTGAAAAAATATCGATAATCATAACTCATCGCCTGCAATCTGCGGCGGGCACTATAAGTGTGGGGAACAATGAACTTCGAAAAAGATTTGAAGCCTCCCCCGCTGACTTTGGAGACTACATTTGATCTAGTATGGAATAACTTGGCATATTGCCAACTGTGGGACGAGGTGCGGGCGCGAGATGCTACGGCTGTTTGGCAGGACCAAACGTTGCGTCTTCTGCAGGGTAGGCCACCTCACAAGCTGAGCAACGATGTTGAGAGTGGTAATGGAAATGGCCTTGAATATGTATTACCCCTCGAGATGTCCCAGTATAAGGCAGGCATTCTGACATTCCAGTGCCTGGATCAAGTATTCGAGAGGCTGTGTCCTGCGGATGCCAAGAGGCTCACGCTGGCCATGGCAAACTCCGATGGTACCGTCATGTTCTATTTTGTTTATAAAGGTATACATAAGCCCAAGAGGAACTAGACGAACTTTTGCACGTAATTACAGATTGACATAACCACATTGCCTTGTTCTTGGAAAGTGGGATCTCTTTGCAAGATCTGAGGTCCCAGACTCGAGCAAGTATCCAACTGCCTTTTTAAAGTATGGAAAAAATCAGCACCCAACTTAGTAGACAAATGTCCGCCAATTCTGTCACCCTCTGGCAAATTCAATTGCACGAAGACGTTGGCCCACATGAGCAAGTCTGCAGGGATCACTTTCTCGGATTTTGCACGCTCTCTGACTTGGATCCACATCTGTAAGTGCTTTGTGAGCTCTTCCAAAAACTGTACGTTGTGCTTGGCATTTTGCAACTCTTCTTTACCGCGCATCCTGCGCTCTTGGGTCACCTGGAAAGTCTTGGACTGCGGCAACCTGGCCGACTCAGTGCTGAGAACTTCCAATTTCTCGGGATCATCGTCATGCAGTAGGTAACCCATAGTGTTGGTGCATCTTTGCCTCGTCAAGGCTCTGTTGTTCATCGGCGTGTTGTACCACATAGGCCAGTATAGTAGTCTTGAAAATGCTCCACGCGTAAACGTCTCATAGTTAGCCCTGTTCAAATACAACTGGTAATCCGTGAGCACCGTGAGCTCACTAGTGTACTCCAGCAACCCGTCTCTCAGCAGCAAAGTTTCGACGTCCTCACCCTCACCACCAGTTGAATCCTCATGCTGTTCCGTCAGGAAAGTCAAAATATTTACAAACCCTGATAACCTCTTGGCGCCTTGCACCAGCAAGGGAAGCTCCTCGTTGGGGGACAGATCCGTATTATTCGCAAACACTACCTCGAGCGACTGCTTGTCCTCGTAGTAGCCATTCAGGAACCAGTATAGAGCAATGCTCTCCGGAGACACCAAACTGGGCCGGCCCTGCTCGCCCCAAAGATAAACGGTTCCGCTGACCCCACTCATGCTATCTGATCGACTGTCAGAGCTCTCAGTACTCACCAGAGGGTTGTAGACGGTCCTTTGATGATCGTGAAGAGGTAACCCGCCTTTTTTTTGCCTATTTTTTTCACCTATAATTTCAGCCGGTTTCCGGACATTATAAAGCTTCAACAATAGTTTTATCACCGAGGTATAGAGGTTCCAAGGTGGCAAAGCAGTTTCTGAAGCCCTTGTAGCCTCTGTTTATCTATCCATTGGGAGCACAATCTATGCCAATATGTCTAGTGCTGCGACGCCGGAGCTGTCAGTAGTGGTTACTAACCAAAGTGGACTACCTGAGAGTAAGGATGTTGACGAAGTAGAAAGCGGCATTCGCCACAAGATTGAAGTAAATCCGGGGGATATACTGGCGTATTTGGAACTGGTTCAGTATTATGAGTCTAAGGATGGGTATTCGGAAGCTAGAGAGGTCTACAAGAAGTTACATGAAAAATTTCCTGCTTATTCACCACTGTGGACGTTGCAGTTGAAAGGTGAATTGCAAAGAGATGAATTTGAGTTTGTGGAGAAAATGCTCGCGCAATGTCTCTCTGGGGATCTTTCCAATAATGATTTACCCCTATGGTCCACGTATTTGGACTATGTTCGTCGTAAAAATAATTTGATCACAGGGGGTCAAGAAGCTAGGGCTATAGTAGTGAAGGCTCTCGACTTGGTAATGGATAAGTGTGCCGTCTTTGAGCCTCGATCCTCGCAGTTCTGGAATGATTACCTGGGTTTTTTGGAACAGTGGAAGCCGGTGAATAAATGGGAAGAACAACAACGTTTGGATATGTTGAGGAAGCTTTACAAAAGGATGCTTTCTGTACCCTTTGACAACATTGAAAAGATGTGGAGTCGTTATACGGAATGGGAGCAAGATGTAAACTCCTTGACAGCGAGAAAATTCATTGGTGAATTGTCGTCGGAATACATGAGGGCCCGCTCCTTATACCAAGAGTGGTCGCATATTACCAAGGGTTTGAGAAGGCCATATCCAGTGAGTGTGTCTACAGCCAACAGGAACAACGTACCGCAAGCCGGGGAAGGTATGGATCCGAACCAGTTGCAAATCTGGTTGAAGTGGATCGAGTGGGAAAAGGAGAATAAAATGTCATTGAGCCAGGATCAGCTGCATGCCAGAATAACTTATGTCTACAAGCAAGGTGTCCAATCTATGCTTTTTGCTGCGGAGATGTGGTACGATTACGCTATGTACATTCAGGACGTGTCTGAACGTCAACAGATATTATATACTGCTGTCTTGGCTAACTCGGATTCCCCTTCCCTAACATTCAAGCTTGCTGAATCCTACGAATTAGACAACAAGTTGGACGAAGTGAAAAATTGTTTTGAAAACTGTACGCAGGTATTGGTACTGAAATACCAAGTTCTGATGGGTTTGCAACAAGACGACATGCTAATATTCAAACAGAGGAAAATTCTCACGTTTGTTTATTGTATATACATGAACACAATGAAAAGGTTGTCGGGCTTATCAGCCGCTCGAGCAGTCTTTGGTAAATGTCGTAAGCTCAAGAGAATACTGACGCATGACATCTACATTGAAAATGCTTATTTGGAATTCCAAAATCAGAACGACTACAAGACTGCATGTAAAGTTTTGGAACTGGGCCTCAAATATTTCCAAACGGACTTTGTCTATGTGAACAAATATTTGGATTTCCTGATTCTAGTCAACAGAGATTCTCAGATAAAGACGTTATTTGAAACTTCGGTGGAGCGCATCCAAGATTTAGCTGGCTTGAAATCCATCTACAAGAAGATGATCGGGTATGAAGCAAGATTCGGCACGTTGCAAAACGTTGCCTCGTTAGAAAAAAGGTTTTTCGAAAGATTCCCCCAGGAGAACATGATTGAAATATTCACGGATCGTTACAAGATTCAAGAGCAAAACATGATTAAAGAGTTGGAATTGACTTATTTGCATAACGATGACTCTAATTACGATTTAACATCTTTAAGCAGCTCCTCTTTGAAAAGGACCCATGACAACCAAGATAAATTGCACTCCAGTAAAAGGCATAAGAGAGGAGGAGTCGGGGTCCCCGAAGAGGTCGTCAATTTGTTGGCAATCTTACCGAAGAGACAGTACTTCAAGGTGCCACTGTTGAATCCTCAAAGCCTGATCAGTTATTTGAATGATCAGGTGGAGTTGCCGGCGAGTAAGTAGAGAAAGCTAAATGTACTATATCATAAATTACAGGGTTCATTGTCTACTACTATTGTTATTGCGAGTGCCCAAACTTACGAGCGGTAGTCACCATTGATGGTAACGTACTCGTGCGTCAAGTCGCAAGTCCAGAACTGCGCCTCCTCGCTACCGGTGCCCAGATTGACGAGCACTTCTAAGTCAGGTAGCTCCAAGATCTGCGAGGCTCTCTCTTCGTCGATGTCGAGTTGAGGAACTCCGTTAGCGAGCAGCTTCAATTCTCTGGGTTTGGAGTTATCGGTGGCGATGAAGCTCACGTTGAGCTTGTCAGTTTGCAAGGATTGTAAATTTTCCAGTTGGGCATAACCGATGGCACACAGGATACGGCCCCAATTGGCATCCTTCCCGTAAAGAGCGGTTTTGACCAGCATGGAGTTAGAAATGGTTTTGGCAATAATCTTTGCGTCTGTAAACGTCAATGAATTCTTCACGTTAACGGTGACGAACTTGGTTGCGCCTTCGCCGTCGCGGACCACCAATTGGGCCAACCGTTGCGCAAATTGAGTCACTTGGTCGCGCACTTGAATAAATTCCGGAGAATTCTCGTTGATCTCGTCGGTTTCGACGGCACCGTTGGCAATCATGTTGATGGTATCGTTGGTGCTCATGTCGCCATCGACAGATATACAGTTAAAAGAACGATCCGTGGCGAATCTGAGCATCTTGGCAAGGGCTTTGCTTTCGATAGGTAAATCCGTCACGATGAAACCGAGCAATGTGGCCATGTTAGGGCAGATCATCCCGGCACCCTTGGCCATACCGGTCAAAGTGTACTGAGTACCATTGGCCAAAGTGAAAGTTGAAGTGATCAGTTTGGGGAAAGTATCAGTGGTGCAGATAGATTTAGCGATGTTTAACCAGCTGTGAAAATCATTGCCAAATGAGTGTTGGTCGAAGATGGACTGGATGCCCTTTTCGATCTTGTTCATCTGCAATCTTTGCCCAATGACACCGGTCGACATCACCAAAGTGGAATCTGGGCAGCCCAAATTATCGTTTATGTCACGGGCAATCTGTTCGGCGTCTTCCAATCCAACTTCACCGGTGACAGAGTTGGCACAACCGGAATTTATCACAATTGCATTGATACCCTTGCCCTTTGTTAATTCGAGGACTTTTTGGGAAAGGACCACGGGAGCTGCTTTAAACTTGTTTGTGGTGAATACTGCGGCGGCAGATGAGGCACGATTTTTGTTGGTGTTGACCAAGATTCCCAAATCCAGGTTGCCGTTTTTCTTGACGCCAGTAGCCCAAGAGGCTACCTGGAACCCCTTAGGAAAGACGCCACTCTTTGGGACGTATTTTATGTACTTGGCACTCTGTTTTAGGGGAACTGAGATTTGCATTGGGATACTGTACTTGCTTGGTCTTTTATGGCTGCATGAATTTGTAGAGCCGGTATCAATTGATTGTCTCTCGCTTTGTTACATTGTATATAAAAATTAAAAAAGATTTGATTATAATGCAATAAACGGAAGTCGTAGAATATACATAGATAAAAAAATAGGGAAAAAAAAAAAAGAGATTAGTCACATCAAATTCATGACAACATTAGAGAATTAGCCTTCCTGTTGATCGTCTCCGTTGGAGATAGAAGGGGCATCCTGTACAGATTCCTCCACAGATTCCTCCACAGATTCCTTTACAGATTCCTGTACTTCGTGGTGTTCCACAGGCGCGCTGTGCTTGTCGTTGGAAGTGGTGGAGGAAGTTTCCAACTGGAAAAGAGCGTTGTTCGTCTCTTGTTGCTTCTCATCGTACTCCTCCTTTTCGATCTCGTCCTCGTGCAGACCAAGAGAATTGGAGTAGTCTTCCACTTCTTGCAGGGTCAACTTGGGCAAAGTGTCAGCTACCCTCCAAGATAAAGTGCCATCCACATAGGCCTTGGCAAAGATGATATCGATCTCCTCTAGGGACCTGCCAGCGGTCTCGGGGTAGAAGAAGAAGATAATGGGCAAATAGATGAAATTCATAATGGCAAAGAACAAATAGCACCCCCATTGAGACGTTGAGATGAAAACTGGCGTGAACATGACGACAGCGAAATTCGTGATCCAATTGGTGCAGGTGGACAGGGCGTTGGTGGCGGCACGCACTTTCATGGATGCAATCTCAGGAGGGTAGATCCAGGGCAATTCCAAAAGTGCTAGCCCAAAGGACACGATGAACAAAAAGAGGCCCACGGCGGCACCCTTGGAGTTGTCCTTAGTGGGCCTGCACAGACATGCAAAAGTGATTGTGAACGAAATTCCCTGCCCCAAAGTACCAAAGAAGAACATCTTACGCCTTCCGACTTTCTCGACTAAATAGAACGAAGGCAGTGTACTCAAAGCGTAGACCGTGGCAAATACACCCCCCAAGATCATCGATAGTGTTCGGCCCAAATTAACCGTCCTCTCGAAAAGCACGGTTGAGTAGTAGATGGCAGCGTTGCAACCGGTGAACTGCTGGAAGAACTGCGTCGAACATGCAATCATGGCCCTTGAAAAGTTCTGACTCTTGCCGTTATGGAACAACGACTTCATCTGGCTCTGCTGATTGCTGGATCTGTTGACAGCCTCGATTAGCGCGGTCATCTGCGCAAAGATCTCGTCGTCGTCCTCGGGCACATCGTTCAATTTCGCCAAGATGTAGCGGGCCTCGTCGTGTCTTTTCTTGCTCATCAGCCAACGGGGCGACTCGGGCATCCTGAGCATACCGAACAAGAGCACCAAGGCAAATATGATCTGCACAGAGACTGGGAATCTCCACTGGACACTGGAATTGATAAACGAAAACCCAAAATCCAGCCAGTACGCAATCATGGTACCCAGCGCGATCACAGATCCGTCCAAATTGATCATGGCACCTCTGATGCTCGGCTTGGTCATCTCAGACTGCCAAACGGGGATCGTCGACGTGTTGAGACCGGTACCGACACCCGTTACCACACGGCCCACAACGAATTGGCCCAACCCCCATGCGTGGTGGAATGCAGTCGTCGATATCGTGGTCCCCACGATGGTGATGCAGGCACCAAATATTATCAGCGGCTTCCTACCAATGGTATCGCCGTAGAACATGACAAACAGTGACCCGACGAAACATCCCAATTCGTAGCATGCCGTCACGGCACCTTGGATTACAGTGGTCCGTCTGTCGTCTCCCTTCGTGGCGGGGAACTCGTCGTTGAACTTTGTACCCGTGATGAGGCCAGACATGAGGCCCTGATCGTACCCAAACAATGCGAACCCGATCACCGCAACCGCCGCAGCAGTGTACCTGAGCTTGGCGCCTGCCAGCCCCGCGGTACTGGTCCGGTTGAACACGTGATCTACGAAACCTTTAGCCCTCTTTACCATATTAAAATCAATGCAACCGGCGTACTAGTTTTTCGAGTGAGTCTAGGTAACAATGGAACGTAGCAATGGAACTAGGGCGAACACCGGAGGGTTTATATATGATCCTGGATAAGCAAAAATGGGCTGCCGTGCTTAACGTAGACAGAGAAGGCTATGAAACTCTCCGACCCCGCTTGTTCCCACTCCCCCCGCCCTGCAGAGAGGTCCCCGTAGGGCCTTCTTGTGCGCCTCCTTCTGTGCTGCGTTCCGTGTCCCGGTAGCGTAGTTCCGACCTCATGGCGCTTAGCGCAGTGCCATGGAGATGCCGTCGTTTCTAGGTGCTGGACGAATGGCCAAATGTTTGTTTATTTGTCTTTTTATTTTCCAAAAAGCGGAGGCGGCTTAACATGAGGCTGGACCCTGTCCAATGAGGCACTTCTGCTCAGACGGGCGCGCAGACTAAAGAGGCAGTTGCGGGGTGGACCGGACCTTTCTCCGCATCAGCGCATATGACGTATGTGCGGCGTAACATCGTACGGCTCGCGGACGAGATACGTCAGTTGTGCGGCCCTGCCGCAGGGTACAGGAAAAGCGTGGCGGTCGCGGCGGCGGCGGCGGCGGCAATGAATGGGGACAGAGAGAGCCCGATTTGTCCAAGTTACAGGAGTGCGGGGGAGGAAGCCGGAAACTTGGGGAGAGGGGAAAGCTGGACGAGAAACCACCCGGGGACGCCGCGGTGGCGGCTGGAGCGGGTCCTGTGGTATAAATAGTGGCGTGCCTGCTGGGTCGTTGCTGTTGCAGCGGTACTGGATAAGTCTCGTCGGACGTGACTCGGAAAATATTGTATTGGTACTATTATTGGACATTATACTTAAGACTATGTTACAAACTCATGCGTGAGGAGCCTGCTCGGATTCACGTGATGACGAGGCTCTCAATGGCTCGGTGGTGAAGAGTGCGTTTTCCTGTGGTTCCTCGTCAACCCCCTCGTCGTCGATGCCCTCCTTCTCGTTTTCGTCGTCGTACAAACCTAGTGCGTTGGAGTAGTCTTCCACCTCTTTCATGGAGAGCTTGGGCAGGTTGGCAGCGACCCTCCAGGGCTGGGCATGTTCGAGGTGTGCCTTGGCGAAGATGATGTCGATCTCCTCCAGCGATCTGCCCGCGGTCTCAGGGTAGAAGAAGAAGATGACAGGGAGGTATATGAAGTTCATTATGGCGAAGAAGAGGTAGCAGCCCCACTGGGAGGAGATGATGAAGATGGGGGTGAACATCACGACGGCAAAATTACTCAGCCAGTTGCACATGGTGGACAGTGAGTTTGTGGCCGCACGGACCCTCATGGAGGCGATCTCCGGGGGGTAGATCCAGGGGAGCGGCAACATGGCTAAACCAAAGAAGACGATAAAGACAAACAGGCCGACGGCGGCACCCCTGCCGTGCATCTGCGAAGGGTGCGTCAGACAGGCGAATGTGATGACAAAGGCTATGCACTGGCCGGACACACCTATCATGAACATCTTGCGGCGGCCCAGATGCTCCACGAGGAAGAAAGTGGGCAGGGTGGACAGAAAGTAGATGGTCGCAAAGATACCGCCGATGATCATGGAGAGCGTACGCGAACGGTGCAGGGTGTTCTCGAACAGGATGGTGGCGTAGTAGATGGCGGCGTTGCAGCCGGTGAACTGCTGCATAAACTGCGTGGAGGCGGCGATGATGGCGCGGTTCATGTTTTGGGTCCTGCCGTTGGTGAACAGGTCCTTAATACTTCTCTTTTTGTTTTCGAATCTGCGGGCGGTGTCCAGCAGCATGGTGACCTCGGCCACGACCTCGTCGTCGTCCATGGAGCAGCCGCTCAGGCGGGACAGGACGTACTTGCCCTCTTGCACGCGCTTCTGGGCGATCAACCAACGCGGGGACTCGGGCATTTGGATGATACCAAAGAACAAAAACAGGGCAAACAGCACCTGCAAGGATACGGGGAACCTCCACTGCACCGAGTTGTTGATGAAGGAAAAGCCGAGGTCCAACCAGTAGGCGATCATGGTGCCGAGGGCAATGGTGGACCCGTCCAGGTTGATCAAGCGGCCTCTGGACTCGGGCTTAGCCATCTCGGACTGCCAGACGGGGATGGACGAAGTGTTGAGCCCCGTGCCGACACCCGTGATGACACGTCCAACGACGAACTGGCCCAACCCCCAGTGTTTGCCGAACGACACGGTCGAAATGGTCGCGCCGCAAATCGTGATCAGGGCACCCATGATGATCATCGGCTTCCTACCTAGACGCTCGCCAAAGAACATGGTAAAGACAGACCCGAAGAAACACCCGAGCTCGTAGCAAGCGGTCACGGCGCCTTGGTTCGCCTCGGCCGTTCTCTGGTGCGTAGAACCTTCCTTGGTCGCGGGGAACTCTTCGTTGAACTTGGGGCCGCTGATGATACCGGCCATGAGACCCTGGTCATATCCGAAGAGGAGAAACGCAATCACCGAGGTAACGGAGCAGGCCACACGTAACTTGGTGCCCTGCAACCCGGCGGTTGCCGTCCTGGACATGATGTAGGACTTGATCCCGCGGCGGGGTTCGAACCCGTACTCATCTGCCGCGGCGGCGTCGTCCTCGCGAACCCCGCCGTGCGGCATCTCGCCCGCGGAAAAATCGTCTTCGTCCTCTTTCTTATCCTCCTCCACGCCCTCCGGCCTGGGAGTCGCAGAGGTGTACTCCTCTGGGGAGTACCCGTTGCCAGAAGCGGCTGGGGAACCTTTCTCCATGTCACCCATAATGTGGCGGCTGTTGTTTGGCGTAAGCTCTCTCTCGCTGATACTACTCTCAGCCATCTTGTCTCGTGGTGTCGGGTAGCTTTACAGTCTTGTCTATCTTCAATACAACACAATAACATATCAATTCTCGAGCCGCAAAAACGCCAATGTGTCCTCCTATTTATACCGTGCCTTTGCACGGACGGGGGGAAGGCACACACCGATCATCTTCTCTCTGCGCTTGTCCTTCTCCTTCTGCGCTTCTCCCTCTGTGCTTCGCCCTCCGGTTGCTGTAGCAAGCACACGACCTCATCGCGCGGCACAGAGCATCGCCGGGGGCCTGAGGGGGAGGGGGAGGGGGAGGGGTCTGCTTGCTCGAAGGGACCAGTGCGGAGAAAGGGAAGGGCTCAGCCAAAGGCCCATACATGTCACGACCACGCGTCAAGCGCAGACGTCATACCAGATTTTGCTATCGGCCCGACGGCGTGTTAGAGAGAGAGAAGCAGGTTACGTAACTATGTTCTAAATTTCTCGCCCATTTCCGATATCTGTGTGCGGCGTGTTCTGCGCGCGCAGCTGCTGCCGCTGCACTGCGCTTCTCCGGCGCCCCGCCCCCTCCCCGGCGCCCGTCTGTGCGAGCCACGGCAATTCTAACCGCGACACGTTACGGGCGTAGCCCCTGGACGTGTACACGTACTCCGTGTACAAGATCGCGGGGCAGTTTCTCCGCGCGAATAGCGTCGAGGCAGGGTGCGGCACAACCGTCTCGCCCGTCGTCGCCGTGCGGTACGAGCGGTCCGGATGCGACACCGCGACGTTCCGCGGAAAGCCGCACAGAAACGACTGCAGCAGTGAGGGGATCTGCTCCGCAGACAAGTTGGCGTGGGCGACCTCATCACCGTTGCCAAAGAAGCGCTGGAGCTGGGCTCGCACCTTCCGCACGTCCCTCATGGCACGTGCGTTTACGTAGAGCTCTCGGCACCACTCGCGTCTCTCGCCCGCGGCCACCTGCGCGTAGCAGTCGAGCAGCTCCTTGTACAGGACCAGGTCGCCCCAGCGCTCTGCGTGGTGGCACAGCGCCGCGCGCCGCTCGGCCACCTCATCACGTTTCTCGGGCGGCGCGTTCAGCAGCAGGTTCTCCACGCTGAGAGCCGCCACCACGTCGAGCGCGGGTGCAAGGCACCCGCGCTGCTCTGCGGCTAGCAGCACAGCGCCGAGCTGCGGTGCCAGCGGCAGTGAGGCCATGCGCTCACCCAGCGGCGTGATGCGCCCGGCGTCGTCAAGCGCCCTCAGCGCGTACAGTTCGCCCAACGCCTTGACGATGCTCTCCCTGCCCGGGTGCTCAAACCACGACCAACGAACCACGTCTTCGACGCCGCACCGCTTGAGCAGCAGCAGAGGCGCCGTCACGTCGCTGCGCGCGATCTCGGGCTCCGTCAGCAAAGGCATCGCGCCCAGGTCCGACTCCCTGTACAGGCGGAAGCACATGCCGGGCGACTCACGCCCAGCCCTACCGGCGCGCTGCTGCGCGCTGGCCTGTGATACGGGCACCGTGAGTAGCGTCGAGAGGTTGAGCGCGTGACGCCACACTTTGACACGGCGCAGCCCGGAATCGACCACGTACTTGACGCCGGGAACCGTGACAGAGGTCTCTGCGACGTTGGTGCAGAAGACCACCTTGCGCAGCGGACCGCGGCCGCTGCTGCGGCCGCCGTTCTTGCCGCGCAGCGGCAAGAACACCTTGGCCTGCTCCTCGGGCGGCAGCGAGGCATACAGCGGAAGCGGTACCATCAGCGGGTGGCCCAGACGCTGCAGCTCTGCCGCGATGCGCTCAACGAGCGCCACAGCCTTGTCGATCTCTTCCTGGCCCGGCAGAAAGCATAGCACGTCGCCGAGCGGCTCCCCCGCATTGATCTGCACGCTGCAACGCACCGCGGCATCCACCACGTCATCGCAGTCGTCGCGCAGATACAGCTGCGCAACGGGGAACCGCCTGCCGCGCACGTAGAGCACGGGCGCGTCGGCGAAGAAACTGCTGAAGGAGTCCGCGGAAAGCGTGGCTGACATGATGACGACACGCAACTCCGGGCGCGGGCCCTCCTGCAGCTCTTTGAGAAAGCCCAGCGTGAGGTCGGTGAGCACAGTACGCTCGTGGGCCTCGTCGATGACGACGAGGTCGTAGTGGGAGAGCAGTGGGTCGTTCAGAATCTCACGCAGCAGCATACCGTCCGTGAGGTACTTGCAGCGCGTGTGGCGGCTGGCACGATGGTCGAAACGGACAGAGTAGCCGACGGTGTGACCCAGGGGGGTCTTCTGCTCGTGTGCGACTCGGGTGGCGAGGTTGATGGCTGCGACACGGCGGGGCTGGGTGACGGCGAGGCGGTAGTGCGGGAGCAGGAACTGCGGCAGCTGGGTAGACTTACCGGAGCCGGTCTCACCGATGAGGATTGTGGTGCGGTTAGCATGGATGTGGTCTAGGATTTGCTTATGGTGGGCGTACACGGGAAGCATTGGAGCGGCTGGGCGGGATGGAGAGCAGACTGCGGTGGAGTTGAGTCCTTGAGTAGGATGGTCCTCGATGAGCATCAATTTTTCAGGTCATTTTTGACGGGTGGACGTCGAGCGCCGTACCATGCACCGTGCGTGTTTCGGGCTCGAGCGGTACCCGCTACTACGAACGTTCAGTCATAGTTCGCTCTGCGGTAGCGCCGTGCTTCGAGAAGACTCGCGCCGCGTAATATCAGGAGTGAGGGGAGCGCCGTTAGCGAGGGAAGCTGAACGATGGCCAAGATAGTTTGAAGCGAGAGGGGTACTTCAATGCGGGAAAAAACTGTATTGTATATTGCAGGACGTCCTTCTCCATTGCAGGCGGAGCCACGAACAAAATGTTAAAAAACCAAGAAAACAAAATGAAAAAAACAATACGCCTTTGCCAGACCGGGCAGTTACAAAATCCACTACCAGAGGGTAGAGCCCACAAGTCTGTAGCTGGAATAACACATCTATTTAGGTACGCTGGTCCCAAACACCAGACCTCGAAATGCATTTTGGCAATCAAAACGGAGGACTCACGAACCGTCAACCCCATGCTGCTTATCCTTGAAGAATCTTTATCGTCTCTCAAAACGATGTCTGCTCACTCCCGTAGTTTATCCACGTTTAAGAAAACGGCTTACACCGAAAATTTCAAGATGCACTTTGAAAACTCCAAGCGCTGCGAAACTACCTACCCCATTTTCAAGTCACACCGAACGTCGAGCTAATCAAGAACACAAGGCCTCATCAGTCCCAGGTTCGCGAGCTCGCTGATGCTTCTAGCCATCCCTCTGTGCCTTATCCTTATCACCACGTCACTGGTCTTCCAACTGCTCGCTTTGATAACCAACCCGATCTCATCCATATCGCTCTCCAGCTATGACGGCGTTAACTACGGTGTCTTTGGTTACTGTGATGAAACCGCACATGTATGCAGCGGGTGCAAAGTTGGTTACACATCGAGCTCTAAATCGTCTAAATCACAGTCGTTGGAGCAGGCCGAGCTGCCTTCAGCACTCAAGTTCAGTGTGAGCAAACTGCTCGTGGTTCACCCTCTTTCCTTCGCCGTCACAATCGCGTTATACGTCATGGTGTTCCTCGCGATGCACCGGCAGTTCGCAAACTCTACGGGGTTCCTCCTTGCAACGGCCCTTTTCTCGCTACCTACTTACCTGTTATCGTTACTATGCTTTCTAGTGGACATCCTTCTCTTTAGCTCCCATCTGTGCTGGCCGGGCTGGCTCATGCTACCCGCCACATGCCTCGTCGCTGTGTGCTGCTCGCTACTGTGGAGCGTGAGAAGAAATGTGTCTATCAAGAACTATGAGGCTCTACACGACATAAGATCTTCCTCCGTTGAGACATACACTATGCCCGACTGGGGACAACCGCAGGAATCTTGCTCGAATAAACCTTTGCTCGAGCCGGAGTTCACACATACAGGCAACGCTGATGAGTCGATCGCGTCGCACGTCTGAAATTTTTCACTTGTTCACTACAAAATACGGGTTCTAACTGGAACCAAACGCAATCCACCATGCCCTCAAGACCTCGCCAGGTTCCCCAGAACCCCTTCATCGGTTTGAGATCCCGGTATCAAAAGAATGCGATAGCTACATTACCCAGTGAAATTATCCACCCTTTCTACACGCCGACGAAGGCAGCTGAACTGGCCGCCTGTTCCCAGGAGATGAGGGGCCGACTCATGGAAGGAAGAAGAGTGTTCCCAGTGCTCTCCAAGGATGGAAAAAACCAACCAGTAATCGAGAACCGTGCTGTGGTGTGGGATACAGTCAAAGGTGCGAACCAGTGGATACAAAACTATGTACAACGAAGAGCAGCCTCAGCTGAAGCGGCCCAGCTTCCACTGCAGGACAAGCCAGATTTTCTCATCACACCGAGCAAGCTTCACAAGTTGAACACCCCGCTAGTGGGCAAGCTGTCGGAACTTTTCGGAGCTGAACGCAGCCAGCATTTTAACTCGGCAGCACTAGACTCTCTCGTGGACGAATTTGTCAACGATAAGGCCTCCAGCGTGTTTTGCGAAGATGTGTATCTGTATTTGTTGCAGCATCATGTCAACTCCGCCGGTAAACTAGTTGCCATCATCGGTTCCATCGTGACTCATATGGTGTGTGACATCGATCAGATGCAGGTTGCAGAGACTCTGGTTTTGCAAATTTTGTTATCAGTTCAAAGGAATAAGTTGGACTGTACGCCCGACTTGGTGGCCTCATTTGACAAGTTGATCGCTGCCATGAACGACAGATTTCATACGAAAACCTGTGAGTTCCAATTACAACCTTCGATAGCCCAGTGTGTCTTGGATTTTTATATTACAGCTGGAAAGTTGAGCGACAGTAAAAAGCTTTTTGCACATCTGATATTGAAAGGACGGGTTCCTCGTGAAGACATAACGGTAAAATATCTGCAACTGGTGGATCACAAGATACATGACGATGATAAAAATTCTATGATTCTCAAGAAATTCGCATATATATCTGATTTCCGACCCTTGATCGTACGTGGCCAAAGTCCTGTGCTGTTTGCCGCACTGATACCCTATTGCAGACATTTTGGCGAATTGTCTAGTCTCTTAACCATCATCACCGGAAATGTTCACAATACTAAGGAAGTACTCGACGTCATTCTTCTCTCTATGATTAACGCTGCGGCCACAATGGGTAGAAACAAAAGATTCCAGTCAGCAAATCTTTACGAACTTTATCGCACGGTCTTGCCTTACTACGATAATAATCTACCAGCTAAGTTCACCAAGGGGTTTGTTCTGAGATTTGCAGAGTTGAAAAACTGGTCTGCGGTCGCTAGTTTGCTCAAACGTCAACCATCATGTTTCACTCCCAACTTTATTGCAACTCTAGTGGCAGCCCCTCAAGAGGGCACAACAGACGCAACCAACTATCCCGGTGGCGTTGTTAGATTACACAAGATATTCATATGGGACTATGTTCTGCCACTGTACTCCAAGATGTCTCCACAGGCAAGAGTGTCTGTATGTAATGCCTTTGACACTCCCGAACTGTTTGCAGATGCTGTGAGTCAAGAGTTGGATCTAGTGAATGCTGGGCAACACGATGTCATGAGCGAATTGGTCCAACAGGGCCACAAGAAGGGTTTGCTACGATTCGTCTCTCCAAAGATTTGGAACGATATTCTGAACGTTCCTCGAATCAACGCGGCTCTTGAGTCGCTAGAGGATGAACTAGAACCTCTCAGGAATGGGGAAAGCTCACATTAATACAATGGCGTTCTTCTTCTCTTTTCATTATATTCATGTATTCCAGCTAAATGTAGATATCGAAATGAAATTGTATCATGATGTGTCACAACTAGAGTGGATGTGTAAAAAAATGTGAAGAGTGGCACCCTTTAGTCTCTTATAATAAGTAAACATAGCCACCGACATACTAATGCTCGCCCTGGTCCTTGTATCCTGGAGTGCGGTTGCCCTTGTTGTTCGTTGCCATACTGCTGAACTTGTCAACAGAGTGCAAGAAAGAATACTTTCGGTTAATGCTAAGGATGACATTGTATCCGAGGAGATGCTACACAAATCTTTCCCCTTCCTTAAATCTAGCTGTGTTAGGGATGCACTAAAGCAATTTTTACCCATCTGCTTGAAGCAAGGCGTTGAATCGATAGATGCTTCCTTCAGAGTCGAAACTGCGGTCAAACTCTCTATATGTGAGTTCCAAGCTTCTCGTTTGGGGCACATTCCTGAAGCTTGCAAAGATTCCGACTCAGACTCTATGATGGATTGTATGATACAACTGGAGTCCTCCACGCAATGGTGGACCACTTATAGTGGGAACTATCAGCGGCTATCGTCGATATGTTTTGAAAACTCGCTCCCATTTGAGAAAGATCAAATTCTGTCATTGTTCCTAAACATTACAAACTTGCAAACCGATATCAATGAGAATTTGACCAAGCATTTTTACAAGCTGATGTCGGATGTGGAGTCATCTGCTGGAGACCATTTGGAAACAATTATCAACTTGTTCAATGAGTACACCAATCAATTCCAAGATACTTTCAAGACCAATAAAAACGATCTCACAGATGATTTTAAAGAACTTCAAGATGATATGCAAAGTTTAATGGTACAAAATTCAAATCTAGTGAAAGAACGAAACGTGGGTTTCATGCAAAGTATGGATTCGTTGCAAAATATGATTGATGGTATAATCGTGGATTTGAGAAAAAACGACATTTCCTCGCAAATAAATGAGATGAGAGATGACAACTTGCGTAATATGAATCAAATGGGGAGTCTCATACAAGAAATCGTAGAATTCCAAATGCGGGGCCAAAATCAAATTAGCCATGAAATGAAGCAGTTTTTCCATGCTACCGTGCAAAATATGGCACTCGTATCTCAGGAAGTTGAACAGTCTCAAAGGAAAGCCATGGAAGCGGTAGACGTATTTGAGGAGTTCAAAAGCTCCTTGATACCTTCCATAACGGAAGAACTAGCTCCCCAATTACTACTTCTGAAGGAGGATTTACTCAGCGATTGGAAATCTGCAACGGAGTTGATCAATGGGGATTTTCAAATGTGGAACCACCGAATTGATAACAGCTTCCAAGAAATTTCTTTGAGGTTAAACAGTACTATGGAAACGATAAATGACATAGACCGCAGTTTGTCAAATTTTAAGAAATTATTAACCAGTGTGTCTCAATTGTTTGGTTATTTGGGTATTTTCGGGCAGAATACATTCAGTGCAATTAGCTATGTTTTAACAAACAAATATGTTTGGAATTTTTCTATCATTTTCGTTTTCGTCAAAAAGGTATTACATTGGTTGCCCTGTCGCAAACTATTGTCTTTTTTTGTTACTTACGCTCAGATTATAGCGAAATATGGCATAATTATGATCGCCATATATGGAGGTTCCAAGTTCGGAACGCTAATCATGTCCATCAATGCTTGAATAAAAGTTTTAACCTTTTTTGGTCTGAAACTCCCCGCCACTTGCGTGGTTTCCATCTTCAGTGCTTGATGGTAAGCGAATGGCATGCAAATTTAAACCTTTTAATGAAATCTTCGAATTGTTGGATTCCTGAGAGTTTGTGGTCACCGCACTGCTGGTGGACACAGCGGACACAGCGGACACAGCGGACACCTTTCTGGTACCCCAAATATTCCCGTTGGAATTGCCGAATAACCAATTGCTCTTTCTCAACTTTGAGTCTTCCTTATAATGAGAAAGTTCACCAGCTGACACTAGCCGACGATTTTGAGGGAAGTTGCTCATTTGATGTTCCTGAATTTCTTTTTCAAGTTCGTTGATCTTCTCTGATCGTGCTCCTGCTACGTTGGACCACTTTTCCACGTTTTTTCGCAGCAGCGAATTTACATTTAAGACGTTCCTCAATTCGTTTTCGTTAGTATCAAGCTGTTCGAGAAGTTTAATATTCATTGTTTCTAATGTTTCTATCTTTGAGCCTTTGTATTTTAACTGTCGGGACAATAAGGATTTTTGGTGCAACTCTTCATCCAATCTCAATTGGAGCTGAATGACCTTTTCACATTTTTCCATCAAATTTTCTAAAATTTCAGAAAAATCTTCCCGTGGTTTCCCATTCTCATCTATTTGTTCCCCCTGATCCTGAGACGTACTAAATTCCTTCGAATTTCGTATCAAATTGATTTCATCTTTAAGCTTGGCGTTTTCTTCGGATAAAGATTTGTTCGATAATACATCAGCACGACTTTGTTGGATTGTGCTCCCAAGCTTATTGACTTCATCTTCCAAATATTTTATATGTGTCAAATAACTGTTTTCGCGAATTCTCATATTTTTCATCGCCAAATCCATCACAGCCTTAGAATTAAGTCCCATTTTGTTTTGCTCGATAAAATTATTGATCGATCTCAGCTTGGTACCAAAAGTCAAAGTAGATACTGTTTCCCCTCTATTGATTATATCCGTGGAACACAGTATAACGGCGGTGGTTCTGCTGTTGCCCCCAATGGCACTTTGTAAGAGTTTTGCGAGTCGAGAGCTGCGATGAAGATCATGATTGGCTCTCGAGGCTGCGCTTGCATCTTCATCAGCGGACTTCATATCCGCCAAACTGTATACCACATGGTGCAAGTTTTGCATTGAAGAGTTAATTGCTTTTACTTCATCGGACGTTATATTGAGCTTCCCGCTTTTGTCCAGTTTATCTGAACTGGCCAAGTCCACCAGCTGCAAAATGCTAGTTTTCGTGATCCCCTGTTTTTTACTTCTTTGTTCCACAGTTATTTTGATGAAGGCGCTAGACCTAGAACTTTTGAATTGTGCATCCAGACTACTTCTGCCCTTTTGTCCCTCCGTGATATACGCTTGCAACTCTTTGGCTGAAGTGGTGACAACATTTCGCAGGCCCTTGATGGAAAAAATATGTGTCTTGGAGTCACTCGAGGTCTTTAAAGCTTTATGAGTTCTGGGGTGAGCTAAAAGGTCGTAGATATTTTCCGCAAATACTTCGAAGAACGTTAAACTGACAGTCACTTCCATGCCATCTTCATGCAAACTGTCCAATTGATCGAAGAGTGACTGACATATTTTTGGGATTACACCTTTTTCCTGATTATAACCAAACATAGTGTAGGTCTTACCTGTCCCCACCTGTCCAAATGCCATGATGGTAATATTATACCCATCCAACAATTCGTTTACACTGTCTCCAATGATGTCTGTACAGACATCCTGCTGCAAGACATTTACGTCATAAACTTTATTGAACCTAAACTTATTAGTATCCTTTCCCTCCGCGGAAAATGCAGTCTTTCCAGCCACCTGTGGGAAGTCTTGCAAGGATATGGCCCCAGAACCGTCTTCCACGTACGACAGCTTGCCCGCCTTGCCTGAATGTGGTTTCAACCTCAAGAGCACTCTCACTGAGGCCGCTTGTGTGATTGTATCAGTATAAGCGGGTGAGATGGACTCCATGGCCATATTATACACTTTTCGATGCTTCCTTTGTCAGCCTAAGAAAGTTCGGAGCTTTGCATTAAGCTGGTCGATTTTTTCAGTCAAGATGGTCCTGCGTAAATCCTAAAAAAAAAATGCAGGGAAAATGTCAGCTTAGAGGCTCAACGAATGTTGCGGAGTCTATACATTTAAATTTCTACAGGGATATAACGTAGATAACAAATGGTTCATAGTCGGTATCTACCAGAGCAGCGTATTGGTGCAGACTGGCATCCTCCTTAACAATCTTTCCTTGCTTGTTCTTGGCAAAAGCATTCCCACTGAGGTACCCAAATGCTTCTGTGAGCTCGGTTTTACATTTGGTCAAATTCTTTGGTGGCACAGCGATGATCTTGGTGTTGAAGTGAGGTGGGAGGCCGTAACGAAGTACGGATTCAACAAACATACGTAGTGCCTTGATGTGGAACCAATTGATGAAGCAGTCCGAGTAAGCGGCCTTAGCAAGCCTAACAAGTTGCACACGCAACGATTGCTCCAAATGAGCTGAGGAATCGTGCTCTTTCTTCAATTTATCAATTAACTCTTCCGAATACTGAAACTCACGGGGAATAAACTTCTTTTCTCTAGCAGCAGCCGTGAATTCTTGCACGCTCTTCTTGAAAAGATGCACATTGTAAAGAATGTACTCGGAGTCCTGCGATATGATACCAGCGGAACCTGGCACCACGTTTGGTGCCAAACTTTCGTAGCTTTTTTCAAAACTCGATTTCAAGCTTTTGGGCACGGCCACCAAGACGGTGGTCAAATGTTCTGAATCCAAGATGAAATCCTCAGGCTTCACAATGTCATGCAAGGATCTCACGGATAGGTCTCCCGTCTTCTTTCTTTCCGCTGCGGCTAGGTTTGTCTTGGCACTGCTATAATTAGTGTTGGTAGCCCTCACATCCGCATCCAACTGTGTGGATTCATTGGAAATCAGATTCGTCAACTCTTCAATAGACTTATCCAACCTAAACTTTCTTGAGTTCCATTGGAAATTTTCCAGATATTCGGGAACAGGTACATTATTTATGGGGACCGTCTTGTAAGTATTGGTACCTGCCTCGTTTAAAGCCGACAAGATTTCCACAATTTTTCCAATGGAGGACCCAATCTGATTATCAGCCTTGGCCAATTCCTCTGACTGCACAATTAAACTGTCTAGGGATCCAATCTTGAACTCTGGAATTTTGAAGTCGGATACAAACGCCTTACCACCAATCATCTCATTTTGTAACCATGAGTCGGCACTGGTACTGGGTGAAGCTGCTGAAGTCGCATTTTGAGGAAGCGACAAAAGTATAAACTCGTTGGCAGTATAAAGAGTGGTAGACATGTGAGCTCAAACGCTTGCCCAAAGATCTGTCAATTCTTTATTATTTCGATACTCTGACCATGTTTTTCAACTGGCTGCTCTTTAAGTCAAATCCCTGTATCATAAGATACGAAACCTCCTCGTGGTACGAAGCTTTGAGGAAATAGCACAATATTGTTATTATAAGATTATATAACTTTCATATCTTTATCAATTATTATATATCCACGAGTAGACGTCAATTCGTGACTTATTTGAGCACTTTACCGTCAGAAATCTCTCTAGGCTCACCGTCAACAATCACTGGCTTGTCCCAAGCCCACATGTTCTCCACGAAATCCTTGTCGTCGGGCTTCGAGGGGTCCAACTTGGTGAACTGGTAGGACTCCCAGTCCGGAGCCACGTCGACAGCCTTCAGATAATCCTGGCCCCTGATCATAACGGCGCCGATGATACCATTGTTATTGTTCTCACCGTAGACCACCAAACAGCCAAACATGTATTTGACAGATTCAGACAATCTAGCGAAGAACCCACCAACCAAGTTGTTCGACATGAAAGTCAAGGTCAACTCATCGTTATACTTGTACTCGACCTTCCAAAGCGACCACTCGTCTGGGTTGTAGTGTTCCCAGAACCAAGGCAAAGCGACAGGTCTGGTGTCTTCGTTTGAGTATGTTCTCTTCCAGTCATCTAGAGATAGCGCGGGCTTACCCAATAGTTCCAATGGATGCTTGGGCTTCTTCTCGGCAGCTGGGGCAGGTGCCTGCTCAACCTTTGCCTTCTTAGGTTGCTCTTTCTTTTGTTGCTTTTGTTCTTTCTTCTTTCCCTGAGGTGGCTCTAGAGCCTTTTCCACTGGCTTGAATTTTTCGCTTATGACTCGAGCCACTGGGTGAACAGCCACAGTGTTAAACCACCTCATTAGCTGAGGGTGCTTCTTTCTGAAGTCGGCACCACACACGCCTCCGAAGAGGCCACTCCAGATGGCAAAGGCTGCCAAGTCACCCAAGGTCACATTTTCGGTAGCCAAGTAGGTGTATTCTTTTAGTCTTAGTTCGTAGAAATGAGCAGACTTCTCAATTTTTTCCAAGGCATTGTCGACCTGCTTCTTGTTGTATGGCGTCACACCAGCCAAGGGAAAGTAAGCAGCCACAAGCTCGTTAACCAAGTCCGCGTTAGAAAAAGCGAACCATCTTAGCACATTAGCCTTCTCCTCAGCGTTAGCACCAATCAAAGTACTCTCCAGCTTTTCATCACCGGCCAAAGAGATCACTAGTTATTAGTTAGTAACATGAATCCAGCGATACGAAGCCACAATAATTGGCCCCACACACACAAATGCTCAGAGTAAAAGTTATCGACATATGAGTTATTACCATATTATACCCATTCAGACAGGGATAACTGTATGATATTAAAAATATTCTCATCATGATATGGGTGCCTTGGGGTCAATTAAAAGAAAAGCATTTTTTGAAAACATACAGTAATAAGCAATCGCAATGGTCTCTGTTAGCTTGAACCCATTCTTGCCAATAAAAGCTGGCACTTTGCCCAATGGGAAGTTTTTGGCGAAACAGTCATCGGAAGGCTTGTCTTCGACGATTTTCACGTCCAATTTCAAAAATTTAGCCAATTCTGAGACAAGCAATCCTCTGGGAGTCCAGTTCCCTGCATAAAGAGTATTAAACATTGAACAAATTTAAACTGGTCTTCTAGGAGAGAGTAACTGAAAAGTAGTTATTAATTAGAGTCCACGTATTAAAAATTTTCATTCATGTAGAAAAAAAAAATGCTCGAAGCTCGTCGCGCCAATTTGGCGTTACCCGAAATTCATTTTAGTTTTCACGCTTTTTTTTTCAGGTGCCAGAAATTAGGTCTTGGTAGCACTTAATGAGCTGCTGACTGGTAAGTATCATGTATTTTGTTGGATTGATGTGTTAAGCCTGTTGACTTTTAGGGAGACTGGTTTGTGTTTCTTTAGGGTTTGTAAACAATCTTAGGATGTTTGCTCGCATCATCTTTGCAAATGGACTCGCATTCACATTGTTCGCGTTACCGAGCCCTCACGATCAATTAAAGTTAATCCCATCCTTTTTACTTAGTTTCCAGCAACTAACTCAGCACTACAACCTCGGGTTAATGTGCCAGTGTGGACTCGATTTAGGTTTTGGAAGCCTCGATCAGCTCGTCAAGCTCTTGTAAGACATCGCAAACGACTGGTTGCACTTTTCATTTTTTTAGAGTGACTCCCCCAGCTTGCTAGTTCTGAGAACACGAGTACTTTATCCTTTAAACAATAAGTTGGCGCATTTTTTGAAGGGTGGACAATAATAATAAACTCGCTGCAGAGCGTGGCTCTCAAATAATATTCCAAGCCTAAAATGTGACCGCTTAGCTCAATCGCTTATCCACACGTATTTGCATCGTGCCTTGTAACGTCATTCTCATCACTCGTGCACTAGCCGCCGGGACAATTATCTCAAGTTGTCTCGTCCTCCGGCAGTTCCGCCTTGGTAAACAAAACTTTGCAGTAACCATTAATTATCGAACGCTATTTTCAAACACTGCAGCCAGCTGCTTCGAATACCAGTGCTTTGGTGTACTCGAAGCCAAAGAACATTATAAGAAACTAAGTTTTTACTCTCGGGAAAGTCTCTTCCCGACGGGCGCGACAAACATTACCCGGCTGGAAAATTTTGCAAGCGAAGCGAAGCGATGAGATGAGATGAGATGAGATGAGATGAGTAGGAAAGTTACGCTAATTGTGATCCACGAGTATTAGCTTATTGGATCCGAAGCACCAAGATGGCTAATTTGCTTGAGCAACGGCTGCGGTCAAACTCCAGTGCTTTCGAAGGACTGCTTTCGCTAATTCCGGCCAAGTACTACTACGATAACCAGACTCAGGAACAATGGAAGGCTAGAAAGAAGAGCAAAGCTCAGATGAAGGAGGATAAGCACAAGAAGTTAGATCCAGAGCAACAAGAAGAAGCTTCTATGAGCACACTAGCAGTGATGAGAGAGAGAGAGAAAGAAGCTAAGCCTGTCGTCTTGCCTGGACAAAAGTTGAAAGAGCTGCAGGAGGAGAAGAGCTCTGAGCAGACAAAGAGGGTAGGTCAGGAGAATGAAAAGAGTGAAGGGTCTCCGGAATTAGAGGATTCGGACGACATCGATTTGGTTTTTGATGACGAGGGCAATGAGGTGTCTCTGAATAAATCCCAGCAAGATCAAATCAAATCATCTCTAGGAGAAAATGAGCCCAACATCGAAGAACTCGAAGACGAACAGCTCAAGGCTGAACAACCCAAGATTGAACAGCCCATAGCTGAAAATTCCAAGCCTGCACAAGACAAACCCAACCTAGAAGCCCTTCGGTCGAAACTTCAGGCAAAGATTCAAGACATGAAGGAAAAGCGCAGGGCCCCAGGTACCAGGAGAAAAGGTGCCCCCAGCTCTAGGGAAGCTATTCTGTCAGAGAGGAAGCGTAAATTAGACTCGAGAAAACAGAAGAAAGATGCACAGCAACAGCAACAGCAACAGCAACAGCAACAGCAACAGCAACAGCAACAGCAAGATGAGAGCGGCGAAAGTGATTCTGAAGATGAGGATAGTGACGTGGAAACTCAAGCGAAAAAGAAACCCAAAATTGACGTGGATACTAGCGGTATCATGTTCCAGAATATAGAATTTGATGATGGTAACAGACTCACTTCTAATTTACAACAATTGAGGAAGGGTCCTAAGAGAAAGGGACCTGCCAGGAATGACATCAAGGCCCATTTGACACTCGTCGAAGCCAAGAAGGCTAAATTGGAAGCTAAGGACGAGATGGATCAAGTCAATTCCAAAGAGAAAGAGAAATGGCAGCGTGCCATGTTGCAAGCTGAAGGTATCAAGCTGAAGGATGACGAGAAGTTACTGCGCAAGGCTTTGAAGAGGAAAGACGCTAAAAAGAGACGGTCTACGTCGGAATGGAAGGATCGCCAGCAGGCTGTCAAGAATTCAAAGGCTGATAAGCAGAAGAGAAGAGAGGAGAACTTGCAGATCAGAAAGGATAACAAGGGATTGAAAAGATCAAAGCAGCAGAAAATGAAGCGCGCGTACAAGGGGAACTCGACCATGGTGAAAAGAGCTGGCTTCGAGGGCAGATTGAAAAGTGGTAAAAAGAAATGAGAACAAGAGCATACTCTGTGTAATATAATACCATATGTACAAGTTAAGAATCAATCCGAATATAAAACAAAATGCATGATTTGAAGCATGTTCCGCAGTTAGGCTATTTTGTTTTTTTTGTTTTTTTGTATTCTTTTATGTATTTTGTATAATTTTTCCCGCTCATTGCATCGTAATCGAAGAAATTGAAACTTTCGGCGACAACGAAGAGAAGCCCATCTCGGGCAGAAAGAAATGCAAAGTACTTTCTAGATTGTTATTAGGACATGCTGAGATTTGCAGCCGGTCTAAGGAATGTAGTTCGTGTTCAGGTTCGGTTTTACAGGAGTAGGAAACTTCTGTCGAGGGCTCACATCCCGGCCTTACAGCGCAATGAGTTACTACAAAATGCTGGCGAAATCAAGCTGGAAGCGAAAGACCCTCAAGATACGGAACAAAAATTGAAGAAGCTTGGTTTTGAAGAGCTGGATTCCAACAATTATGTCGAAGACCTGCTGCTGCAATATTTAAAGCATACCAATTCTGGTTTTAAGCCAAGTGTTAAAAATTTGTTGAACCTTGAGCGGCAGTTAAAAGCAGGCAAACTGGATGAAAAGGAGCGATTACAAATATTGTTTGATTATCTGTTGAAAGAAAGCGAAGTGGAGATTAGAATGTTAAATCAGATGGGGCCTGAGAAGTTGAAACAGATTAAAAAACTGAAGGAAAGGAAGGCACCAGGGGAACAGCTTGAGTCCCCCGAGCAGCTAGAGGATGCTATCTTTTCAGATATGTTTAGCTCTGTTGAACAAAGTACAGATAGCTACCTGAACCACATCGACCTTGTCTACCAAATTTTAACTGATCTTAATGAGAGAAAGTCCAAAGAGCTAGAAGTACTCTCGTTGGAACAACTAGTCCAGATATTTGAGCTGGCTAAGCTGATATCTATCGAGGGGAGACGTAAAAGAGGCATTTTTTTGGCCGGCAATTTACTTTACTCGCGGGGTAATGTTCGAATGGATCCTGTCAACGAATCTTTCTATATCGATTCCTTAGTCAACTATGGATTTTACAAAAAGGCATTTGATCTTTTCGAAAGCAATAGGATCAAAGTAGATGAAAGATGGTGGTACGAGTTGGGAATGATGGTGACCTTAAGAGCCAACTATTTGCACAAATTTGACAACCTTCTGGTAGCCACGGACTTGCGATTTGGTCAATACCCTTATATCCCTCTGAAAGTTCTCAGATTGGCAGTAAAACGGAAATTATTTATCAAAGACGTCAGAAGTGCAAATAAACTAACGGGAAGGTTTTTGGAAATGGTTTCCTTATATGGCTGCAAAAGATTTGACGATCCAGCTGATAGCAGTAAGCGTAATATCAATTTTACTTCCGAAGAGCAGGCCGACGAATTTTTAAATGAACAAACGCCCCCCACTGATTATGATTTCATTACATTGATAGATTACCATCTTTTCAAGAAAAATATTCCGATGTCGATGAAGTTGGTCGCCCAATATCTGCAGACCGAAGGTGTAACGGATCAAAACTACAGATTTTTGATAGTGCAATTAAAACTAAATCTCTTACAAAATTTTGAACATTTGAGAAGCTTGCTAGGGCCACATATGAACCATGAGTCAGCAGATCAACGACTCGACGAACTAGAAAAATCCTTTAATGAGATAAGAGCAGAACACAACTTGGATACCTCTCTCAGCCAAAAGTTATTGTTTGACAACGTCGCATCTCTGGCCTCCCATCCGGAGCTCATCAAAATAATAGAAGAATTTGTGACAAAGAAGGCGACCGTCGAAGGAGAGGAATTACCGCCATCTAAAAAATTTCATGCATTATTGAAAATTCTTTTGGCCACAGGCAAAGAGAAGGAGGCATATTTTTTGCTGTCTAAAATGGAAGAAGCATTCCAGAAATCCCAAGAAGCGCCAGAAATGCTCGGTCGTCAATTTTATGCCGAAGTTGAACCCCATCACTACGCAGTGTTCGTCGAATACTTTGCTCTACTGGCCACCCAATTCCCCAAAGTTTTGAATAACTTCGAGAAAAAAATTGCTCAAATAACGGAAAGAATGGAGGATTTGGGCGTTCCATACAATTCAGTTCTTCTAACCAAACTTTTGATTTTCTACAAGGATTCAAACAATTTCAACAAATGCTTTGGCATTATCAATCAAGTGATGGACAAAAAATTCAAAAATGATTTGCTTACAGAAACCGATAGGACGAGACTGTATAACCGAAGGGATGTTACTAGACCTCTTTATGTGGAGATTTGGAAAGTGTACGGAACGTATTACAAGATCTTCAACAAAGAATTGGAAAGAGTGAACAAAAAATCCAATTATCATGGGTGGAAAACGCAGGTCGATAGAATTGTCCAAAGGACCAAAACTCATCCTGATTTCTCTCTCAGAATGCTCTTTAGTATTATGGTCCACTGCGATAACGTGCTACCTGATTTGAAGATGTATTATATTATATTGACCACACTTATGCGCAGCAGAGATTGGGCGGCTATCCCCGGTGTACTGATCACGATGGCACAATTGCATGGGATTTCCTTGGAGAACCAATTTACCCGCTATGTAATGAGGGGGCTTGAGAGAGAGTTGATCGTGGTACTTGGAAAAAGGCAGCAAGCTCTGGGTTACAGCACTGAAGATTCGAAGGCGCGAGCCTGGGAAAGAGTTAAAGAATTGAAACTACATGGGCTACTGCTGGTACCCAAACCTGACCAGCACTATACAGAGGACGATTTAATTTTACAAGTATTGATGCTGTTGAAGGCAAAAGATCCTGAGGACCATCAATTTAACGCCGCAAGAGAAGCCCTTAAAGAGTTGAAAGTAGACAAGGGGGACAAACTCCCAGAATTAATAAATCGTGTAGATAGCGAGAGTTTTTAGCATGTAGAATTATTTTTTACTTAATTTCAACCATTTTGGATACTTGCCAGGTGCCGTTGATGCTGATGGTGCGCGGTGCTGTGGCTCGGACTCTTTGTCTGTATTTCTCTCGTCATCGGGTTTCCTCATCACTTCTGATCTGTCCAGTTTCACATCATCTGCATCTGTCAAACTTTTGGCGTTGTGTAGAATATTTTTTTTCAAATAAGGGCCTTTGTTCTTGCACTCAAACAGCAGTAAAGTCTTGCTGCCAAATTGCCAGTCTTCAACCAATTTTCTATCGTCCGCCGGTAATGCCACATAGGGATGTGATTGGAAGATGGTAAATTCTAACGACTCATTTACAAGACTTCCAGCTATCACTTCGTATACGGTCTGCGTGGTATCGTCCGGTTTGAACGCGACCTCGACGTGGGTACGATCTGGGAACCTGACTCTTACGAAGCATTGTTCAATAGTCCTTTTCCTTGCCGCTGCTGCTGCCTCTTGCTGCTCCTTAAGCCTTCTAGGAACCATGGGACCCCCCAGGCCACCAGTTTGCCTCGAGACCATCTGCTGATACCTTCTCGCATGCTCCACAGTTAGTTCATGAGCATCTATCTCCTCTGCCTTCAATTGGGATGCTAGCGATTCCTCCGAGGGAACATAAGCAGAGACGTAATGCAGCGGGTGGGCTTTGCGGGCTGTATCGGGCTGCTCAAGAGCCTCTTCTCCAGAGGCGTTTGCTTGACTATTGCCGCTCGCGCCAGCACCACCGTTTGGCAGTACCAATCGTACCGACAGGGAGTCCACCACGCCTAGAGATCTTAGTGTTTGGTCTCTTAGATCGCGCACCGGTATTGTCTTTGTAAAAATCTGCAGCTTAGCATCAGGATCTTGCAAGGGCCAATTGTTCTCCCGTGCCTGCTCTTGCAAAAACAGTTGCAAATTCTGAGCTACGTCCACCTGCCTGACCACCGAGTTGTATCCTGGTACCTGTACCCGGACTTTTATGATCTTTGACTCATCACAGGTGTCCGCTTCACCGAGTTGTCTCAGCTGCAACTTGATACCAGTGGGCAAATTCATCATCCTCCATGGCAGGTCCAGCTGCATGGGCTTGTCACCATGCATCAACGCCCACTTGCCACCGCCATCGCTGTCCCGAGACAGGCCAAAGCGATTGAGGCTCTGGGACAGTACGTCGTTGAGCACCGTGCTGGGAGTCACTTTGACTTTAGAAGTGCTAAAGTCATAGCACACTACAACGGAAGCCATCACTGATCTGTCCTGTCTCTGTTGTAGTGTGCGTCGTTGTTGCGGGTTGGGTGCCTCGCCTTTAACAATTGAAAGGCATGCAGGCTTTTAAGGAAAAAATATTGCAAGCAGCGCTGCCCAAGTGTTATCTGCCACTGCTGCTGGACCAAGATGTTGGCGGATCCATCGATCAGATTGAGGGAGGCAATCATTCATGGGAACCTGCTGGTGGTGAAGCGACTTTTGAGGCGGTTCCCGGAGCTGCTAACGAATATAGACCCGAACAACGGCTGGAGTTCGCTGCATTACGCCTCATACCACGGAAGGTACCTGGTGTGCGTGTATCTGATACAGCTGGGCCACGACAAGCACGAAGTGACGACCACTTTCAAAGGAAACACCTGTGCCCACTTGTCCCTGATGAACGGCCACGAGCAGACCACGCACCTGCTGTTGCAGTATTTCCCCCGGTTCATAGACTGGAGAGGCGACCGTGGGAGGACCCCCGTGCACATTGCGTGCCAGCACGACCATTTCCAGTGCTTCAACCTGTTGATGGGGGTGGGCGCCAGTTTGAACGTCAAGGACAACTACGGCGACACACCGCTGCACGTCTGCCTCGAGTACGGCTCTGTGTCCTGCATGAAGATGTTGGTGCTCCAGGGCGGGATCGTCGACGACAACGTGAGAAACAGGCAAGGTTGGAGGCCCAGCGACGTGGCTGCCACCTACGAGATGGCCAAGATATACACCAAAGTGCTGAAAGAGTCACAGGCACCTGGGTCCAATGGCGGCGGGGCCGCCAAGTCCCCCTACAGTACGTTCCGCACGCCGACGCTGGGTTCCAAGGCGGTCTTTGACGACGGTCCGTCCCCTGTGCTGGCGATGAATTCGCCACACTCTTTCTACCCACACATCGGCGGCGGCATACCGCACCTGCCCAAGATATCTACGAGTCGGCGAGCGTCGCTGGTGAACAGTTCGAAGTCCCCCGTGAGCAACATCGCGTCGTGGTTTGCGTCCAAGGAGTCGTCGCTGAACAACTCCTCGAGCTCGCTGCAGAGGCGGGACACGCTGAACAGTTCCACGGACCGCCACACGAGGTCCTCCACGGAGATTTCCCCCTCCAAGCGCGGCGACTCCTCGTCACAGCGCGGCGGCGGCGGCGGCGGCGGCGGCAGCGCCAGCGCCGCCGCAGGCAGGAGCAGCAGCGGAAGCCACACCAGGACCAACAGCCACGGCAACACCTCCGACCTGGTGAACAGGTACCTGGGCTCAGCCGCCAGCGAGGGCCACGACAACCCGGTCGTCGTGGACCGCCTCCACGACGACCGCCCAGAGAGCGCGCACGACTCCCCGCAGATCGGCAGGCGGCGCATCTCGCTGCTGAACGTCCCCATATCCAAAGTCAGGGACCACGACAGCGACTCGAGCGATTCTTAAACGACACACTTTTTTACTATTCTACGAAATCAAAGTACATACTGTAGTGCAGCCTGCAGCCCGGGTTGAACGCCGCGCTGCAGCGTGGGCACTGCAACGCCTGGTACTGCTGGAAGGTCATCTCGAGCCTGCAGACGCCGCAGATGACCAGCGGCAGCTGGTCACCTGCGCCGTCGACGGCGTCGACGGCGTACCTCTGCGCCTCGTGTGTCTCGCACTCGTCATGGCACGAGTAGCACGCGTAATACCTGTCGCAGCATCTGAATCTGAGCGCCACCACGTCCAGCGGCGAGTGCCAGTGGACGCAGCGCGACTCCTCGTCCACGAGTCTCCCCCTCACCACGTTCGTCACGGCGTCCGGCATTGTCCCTGCGCCTCTGAGAAACAAAACACACACAAACAAGTTACGTAGCGAACATAACCGCCTATTAACAAAATGAATAAATAACTGATGTCATAATAATACGCTACCGCTACCGCTACCGCTACCGCTATTTCTGGTCAACAAACGCAAACCCCTTGGCGATGTTCTTCTTCAACGTCTCCTTGGCCTTCTCCAACAGCTCCTCTTCCTCCTTGCTGATGTCCCCCACAGGATGCACCTTGGCGATACCTTCGGGTCCGAGCGTCACGGGCGAGGCGAAAAACTCGACTCCCTCGCTCTTGTAAAGAGGCGAGTCCACGTAAGACGCGGCGATCACGTCGCTCTCGCCGCCGAGACCGGCAAGCACCGCGTTGGCAAAAGTCGCACCGGCCTGCGCCATCGACAGCGTCGCGGAACCGGCACCGTTCTTGGCCTTGACCACTTCGTCACCGCCAAACTGGATCCTGTGGATCAACGCGTCCCTGGTCGCCTTGTCCATCGTGTTGTACTTGGTCTGCGAGATGAGCGGCACGATCGTAATACCGGAGTGGCCGCCGACAACGTTCACGTGCTCCGTCGTGGGGTCCGAGCCCTCCACCTCCGAGATGAACCGGGCCGCCCTGATGGAATCCAGCGTGGTCACACCGAACAGTCTGCGGGGGTCGTAGACGCCCTTCTTCTTTAGCGCCTCTGCGACGATGGGCACCGTGGAGTTGACAGGGTTGGAGATCACGAGGATGTTGGCCTTGGGGGCCGCGTCTCCGGCGGCCTCTGCGAGGCCGCGGACAATCGAGGCGTTGATAGAGAAAAGGTCGTCTCTGGTCATGCCCGGTTTGCGGGGTACGCCCGCGGGGATCAGAATCACGTCAGTGTCCTTGAGGGCCTTGCTGAGTCCGCCGTTGTCAGGGGTGAAGCCGCTGACCTTGGAGTTGGTGGGGATGTGCGAGAGGTCCGCGGCGACGCCGGGGGCGCCCTTCAGGTCGTAGAGCCTCAAGTCAGTGACCTTGTGGTTGAGCTTTAGCAGCAGCGAGAGGGGCTGGCCGATACCGCCGCCGGCACCTAGGACGGTGACCTTGTATGGGTTGGCTCTGGTGGTGGAGAAGGCGCGTCTGGCGACTCTGGTAAACATCGTTGTGTGTGTACGTGTGTGTGTGTTTTTTTTACTAGTACGTGTAGTTGTACTGTACGTCTATGTGTATAGAGGGGATGGGATGGTTAGCCAGCGAGAAGTCGCGAGGCCTCTGCTTTATATGTGCGTGGCCGCAATTGGTCTTTGCAGCTTCGTGTTGGCGTTGCGTACCAGAGGGCGCCGTCTGCCATAGGGCAGGCCTCCTGCTAGGAGGCCTGCCATAGGATGAGTGACCGAGGGAGTGACCGCGGAGCCGGCTGGCACGACAACCCTTGTTTGAACAAGTCCCTCGGGGACTGCACGGGAAATGGCGCACGGGCCGGTGCCGAGTGCGGGATACGGCTGCGTGACACGTTTTTGCTGCGCGGGGGGGGGCACACGAGAGGGGCGGGCGCGGTCATTTGAACATCTCGTCGATGCTGGCGCCCACGTAGAGTCTGAGCTGGTCACGCGTGGCGGGCAGCAGTTTGCAGCGCACGGGCACGTCACGCTGCTCCTTGGCGGCACGCCGCTCGTAGGCCTGGAAGCGGTGGCAGCCGCCAAAGGCGAAGTAGTAGTTCTGGCCGCGCTCGCGGACGCAGAGCACGTCGACGGGGGGCAGCAGGCCGCCCGCGGCGCGCGCCTGCTCCAGGGAGCAGGTGGCGCTGGCGGCGGGGCGGTTCTCCATGGTGGAGACCATGGCGTCGATCTTGGCGTGGTCGAGCACGGGGGCGATAGGTCTTCTGATCTGGGACAGCGGGATCTCGCGGGTGCGGGTGAGACTCGTCTGGAGGGACATTGTGTGTGTGTGTGTGTGCGTGTGTGTCTGTCTGTGTGTGTGAGCTGTGCGTGTGAGCTGTGCGTGGGCTGTTCTTATAGCGTCCGCTGGGGGTGCGTGTTACTAAGAGTGAGGCGAGGTCTCGACCGCGCGGAGCCGCAGGGAGCAAGGGCGGGCAGAGCAAGCCGGGGCCAGAGATTTAGTGTTGACTGTGTAGGGGGCTAACTAAATTGTAATGTACTTGTTCGTGTGGCGGTACGCTGCGCGTCGCTATATGATGCCGCTCTTCTTCAGGTTCTGCTGCGTAATCAAGTCGGTCACCGCAGTGAGCACAAACTTCATCGTCTGGGTGTCGGTGGCGCACGTGCGCTTGACGTAGATCGGCTTGTTGGAGCGGTTCAGGCTCAGGAACAAGTTCTCAAAATACTTGACGCCCGCGTCCGCGTCACCGACGCGGCCCTGGTAGTCCGGAAAGAACTTGCGGATCGGCATGCGCCGCACCTTCTCCTCGAAGATGTCCATCTTGTTCAAGAAAAGGATAAAGGGGGTGTCGCGGAACCACTTGGAGTTGAGCAGCGTGTCAAAGAGCATGATGGACTCCTGCATGCGGTTCACGCGCTCGTCTTCGAAGAGCATCTGGTCGTACTCGCTCATGGCAAGCACAAACAGCACGGCGGTGATCCCCTCGAAGCAGTGGATCCACTTCTTGCGCTCGGAGCGCTGGCCGCCGGCGTCGAGCACCTTGAACTTGGAGGAGCCGATGGTGAAATCGCTCTCGGTGATTCCCGTGGTCTTGACGCGGCCCTTGAGAATGTCTTCGTCGGAGCACACGTAGTGGCGGTCGGCAAACTTGTGGATGTTGTCGAAGTAGTAAGGGGCAGAGCCTTCGAGTTGGAACTCGTTGGAGCGGGCAAAGCACAGCTTGATGCCCCTGTCTCTTTTCCACAGGTGGTCGATGGCACGTGCGATATCCTCGTTGGTGAGTTGCTGCTGCTGCTGCTGCTGCTGCTGCTGCTGTTGTTGTCGTTGTTGCTGTTGCTTCTGCTGCTGTTCTTGTTGCTGCCGCTGCTGCTCTCTGAGGAACATCTGGTCGTTTCCGGAATCCTCGTCCAGGTCACGGAATATCTGCGGGAGGTCCAGCTTCCGCCCCTCTTCCTCCGCCGCCACCACGGTCTCCCCGCTCATCGCCCTGTCGTTGCTCTCCTTGAGAAGCCAATCGTCCTCGTCGAACGCTCTCGCCTGGCCCGTGCTCTGGTCCCTCCTCCTGGTCTCGTGCCGCTCGGAGTACTTCAACACGTAGTCGTTCAGAAATTCAGATCCACCGGCCATCCCGGCATCGATGTGGTCCAGCGCCTTCGCCCTCAACAGAACCCGCTTGCACTCAAACAGCTCCCGGTTGCCCACCGGGTCGTCGCAGTCCAGCGCGATCCCGAGCTTGCGCGCCTGTATGACGAGGATCTTCATCGACTGGATCGCATCCGCCCATATGACTTGCGAGTACTGCAGCCTTTCCTGGTGTGTGAACCCGCCCTTGTGCAGTAGCTTCAACTGTTTTAACACCGTGGACTTGCCGGACTCCCCTGCACCGAGAAGCAGGAGCTTGATCTCGTTCTTGTCGTTTTGCTTGCCCAACTGCAGGCTCTGCTCGATGGCATCGTTGGCTTTCTGACTCTGCAGAAACGGATCGTTCTCGTTGCCCCCAGTTGGCGAACTAGCTGCACACCCCATGGCCTGACGAGGTTCCCGGTAAGTAGTCGTAACGAGATTATCGGTTCAGAACAAACTATAAATATTTGCTGCCGTGCCATGGGTCCAACGACAGCTGGTGTTCCAGGACAGGTTTTCCTCAAACCACAGCCTTGCTCATCTTGACTTTTTGAGGTCCTCGTTT
>PPJZ02000079.1:0-46407 GCA_003705955.2 Zygosaccharomyces kombuchaensis
TGCGGGTGTAAAGGCTTGATTTTTTTTTTTTTTTTTTGTAATTTTCTTTCTTTCTCTCCCTTACGCTACAAAGCGCGAGTGGCGGAGGGGTTCTTTGAACAAGCACGAACAACTCCTTGAACCACGATAGCATACATCAATTAGGTCTCGAGAGAATGCTTGTAAGGGTTTTTCTGGCTCTGTGGGCATGCCTGGCTGTCGGTGCAGCCGAGTTCAAGCCCAAAGTGACCAGGACAGGCGAGTCTACGACCTACAACTTGGCGGCGTTTGACGATTCCACCACGCTGCTGCGGGTTCAGAAGGAGGGACTGTTTATATCGTTTGACAACGGCGCCAAATGGCAGGCCCCCGAAGGGGTGCCTGCCGGCGTGGTGATGGTGGACGTGGATGAACACCACAGACATGACAGGGCGGTGGCCATGACGGGCGACCGCCAGTTCTTTATCACAGAGGATCAGGGCAAGCATTGGAGGAACATGCAGCTGCCCAAGGATTCGAAAGATTTCACGTTCTGCGAACTGGATACACACCCGCTCAGCAGGGACTACTTCCTGCTGCGTTGCACGGTTTGTCCCGAGCTGGATTTTACATTCGGCACGGGGGAGCGCCGCCGCAAGAGGGCCACCATGTTCATCCCGTCATGCAAGGAGGCGTCGTACGCGTCTTCGGATCGTGGTAAGAGCTTCCGCAAGCTGGAGTCGCCCCAGCGCGAGTCGGATGGCGACGCCGACGACAACACGGAGTACGTGGGCGTCTCGTGCAATTTTGTGGCGAACTCTGTGGATTCCAAACTCGAAACTGACGGCAGTCTCATCTATTGCCTCGATGGGCAGATGGACCAGTGGTTCCAGACCAGCGGCCTGCTGTTTTACACCTCCAATTTCGGGAAAACGACCAAAGTGGTGGAGCAGTTTGAAGGTGTCACTGTCTCCGATTTCCAAATTCTCAACTCACATATCTTGGCTTACACTTTGGCAGATAGGTTCAACAGGGGGTCTGCCTCGCAGATGTGGGTGTCCAACGATGGCTACAATTTCGAAAAGGCCTATCTGCCAACTCTACTCAGGTACACTTCGGTCTACGATGCGACGGAGGACAGTCTGGGCCGCATAGTGCTGCCTCTCTATACGGTGAAGGACGAGCGCAATAGCGCCTCGCAGGTGCTGATGTCCGATTCGCAGGGGCTCAAGTTCTCGATCCTGCAGATCACGCCGGAGGAAATCCTCGGATTCTCCGTACTCACCACTTCGCCTAGCCTCAAGGGGACGATGTGGGCCGATTTCATGGCTGTCTCCTACAGTCCCCCGGAAAATGGGAACGACGGCAGTGGCGGCAGGCCCAATCACTTGAGCAAAGTCAGTTTCGACAGCGGCGCCACTTGGTCCAATCTCAGAGTAACGGACCCGGAGGACCGCCATGCGAAACGGTTCAGCTGCGACATCAACGACGTCGAACACTGTTCTCTGCACAAGTTCTTTGGTGACCCTGTGCCCGCTGGTACCGCTGGTATCCTAATGACTCTTGGGTCCGTGGGCGACGGCACCGAGGATATGTGGGGGGACGTAATGACTTTCATCTCAAGAGACGGCGGCGCCAGCTGGGAGGTGGCGCTCGAATACCCTTGCACCTATGCCTTTGGTGATTTGGGCAACATCATCGTGGCCATGCCGTTCATGCCCGATGAGGATAACGACCCGCAGGCGGAATTTTACTATTCGTTGGACCAAGGTCGGACCTGGAAGGAGTACCAGTTGGAGGTACCTATTAGCCCCGTGGAGTTACTGTCCACGACCCCTGATGGCTCCGGGCTCAATTTCATCGTAAGCAGTTTTAATTTGGACTTTTCACCAAATGACGATGAGGCGGAGAGCTTTTTCTACACGATCGATTTCTCGGATGCATTCGATGGCAAAATTTGTGGCGCCGAAGAGTTCGAACCTTGGTACCTCGCCGGTGGTGATTGCGTCGACGGTGCCAAATACTCTTACAAGAGAAGGAAACAAGATTCCCAGTGCCTAGTGCGTAAGTTGTTCGAAGACTTGGCTCTCAAGGAGGAGATTTGCGAACAATGTACCGAAAAGGACTACGAATGCTCCTTTGAGTTCTCTAGGGATAGCAACGGAGAGTGCAAACCGGATTACAAGCTTTTGGCCAAATCCTCCGCCTGCGCAAACACCAGAGGCCGTCAAATTGAGTTGAAACCAATGAAGAAGTTGGCCAACAGCAAGTGTCGCAAGGAGTTGAAGATCGAGTCCACCAAGGTCTCGTGCGATGCGGTTGAAGACATCACGGTGACAGAAAACGTGTTCAATTCCGACCTTCGACTATATCAATATTTCGAAACCAACAAGGATGAATCTCTTATCATTGACACTGCAAAGGATGGCGTTTATATCTCGCACGATTCGGGCCAAAACATGAAAAAATTTGAATCTGGTGAGGAAATCATAGAGATTGTGTTCAACCGTTACCACAACTCTCGTGCTTACATGTTTAGCAAGGGCGGAAACCTTTACATTACAAAAGATAGGGGCAGGCGTTTCTGGACTTTTAAGCTACCGCACTCCAGACAGTTGATGATGCCATTGGAGTTCCACGCTAAGGATCCTGACACTTTTATCTACTACGGCGGCAAGGATTGTGAAAACATGTTCAATCCAGCGTGTCATGCTGTAGCCTATATTACTACAGATGGTGGCAAATCCTTCGTGGAATTGCTGGATAACGCCATTCACTGTGAGTTTGCAGGTTCTTTATTCAAGCACCCGGTCGATGAAAATTTAATATTCTGCCAAGTGAAAGAACCAGAATCCAGGAAGAGGACGCTTGTGTCTTCGACGGATTTCTTCCAGGACGATAAAAAAGTGGTCATGGACAAGATCATTGGTTACATGAACACGGGTGAATTCATCATTGTGGCAGTCCCCCTGGGCAACAGCGAGCTAAGAGCTTATGTGACTGTCGATGGTGCGGAGTTTGCAGAAGCGAAATTCCCTCAGGATATGTCGGCAGACAAGCAAGAGGCGTTTACAGTGCTTGGTTCAGAGACAGGATCGATATTTTTCCATTTGACAACAAACGACGAGCCAGGTGGTGAATTTGGAGTTTTGCTCAAATCCAATTCCAATGGTACCTCTTTCGTAAGGTTGGAATCAGCAGTTAATAGAAATTCGTTTGGCATGGTGGACTTTGAAAAAGTACAGGCATTGGAAGGTATCATTATAATCAACGTGGTGGGCAATTACGAAAAGGTTTTGGCGAGAGAAGAGGATAAGTTGCTGAAATCAAAGATAACTTTTAATGACGGTTCGGACTGGTCATACATTCAAGCTCCTGCGAAAGATTCTGACGGCAACTCATATGGGTGCAACACAAAGCAGCTGCAGAAATGCTCCCTCCATTTACATGGCTACACGGAAAGAGAAGATTGGAGAGATACTTTATTTTCTGGATCTGCATTTGGCATGCTGATAGGTGTCGGAAATGTTGGTGAATACCTATTACCTGAGAAACAATGTTCTACTTTTTTCAGTAGGGACGGTGGAGAAACTTGGAGCGAAATCAGAAAGGGTACCTATCAATGGGAGTTTGGTGACCATGGTGGTGTTCTCGTTTTGGTTCCTAAAAACGAAGCCACGGACACCCTCACTTACTCTACCGATATGGGTAGGACTTGGTCGGATTATCAGTTCACGGATGAAAAGGTAAACGTGCAAGACATTGTCACAGTTCCAAGGGATTCTGCCCTTCGATTCTTGCTAGTTGGATCGTCTTCATCAGTCACGGGAGGGTCGACGAAGACCTTCACCATTGATTTCACCGCAAAATTCGACAGGCAATGTGTCATCGATACGGACAAGCCAGATAGTGATGATTTCAAATATTACTCGTTGGGCGAATCTGAATCCAAATGCTTGTTTGGTCACGAAGCAAGGTATCTCATGAAGGATAGCTACGACTGTTTTGTCGGAAACGCGCCTCTTTCCCAATTTTATGAAATCACCAAAAATTGCTCATGCGCCAGGACCGATTTTGAATGTGACTACAATTATTACAAGGCATATGATGGGACTTGCAAATTGGTCGAGGGATTGAGTCCAGCAGATCCTTCCGATATTTGCAAAAAGGAGCCCGACTTGATAGAATTTTTCAAGCCCACAGGTTACAGGAAGATTCCACTGTCGACTTGTGTTGGCGGTGTAAGGCTGGATGATACTTCAGCTCCTCTGCCTTGTCCGGGCAAAGAAAGAGAATTCAGAGAAAGGCATAGTACTAGTCGTACACCATATTTGTTAATATTCCTTACCTTCTTCGTCGTTTTACTTACCATAACATGGTTCATCTACGATCGTGGAATTAGAAGAAATGGAGGGTTTGCGAGATTCGGAGAAATAAGGCTGGATGGCGACGACCTCATAGAGAACAATGCTACAGATAAAGTCGTAAACTCTATCGTCAGATCCGGTTTTTATGTAGCCTCCGCTGTTTTTGCAGGGTATCAACTGCTAAAACGATCATTAGGAAATGCAGCATTAAGATTGGGCGAGAAATTTAGCAGAAAAAGAGGTCCTACTTATTCCACGCTTCTCCACGATCAATTTATGGACGATGCAGACGATTTGCTGACTGGTCATGATGAAGATGCAAACACGTTGGGTAGTATCTTGGAACACGATGAGAACTTTGAAATAGATGATGAAGATAACGAAATTACTGTACATGATACGCTGTTGTCTCATGAAACAGCACCGGCACCAGCAGTAGCACCGCCAGCGTCAACATCGGCGCCAGACCAAGGCAGTACCAATGATGATCATGATGAAGATGGGGGTGACGAAGAAGATTTGGGGGTTCAACAAGAATAAATGAATGTTGATTCTCAAATGCTCTTACCAAAATCTAACATTTTGTATTCTTGAGCGGTAAATAGCATTCATACAATCCCGTATATAATTATTATTTTTTTTTTTTTATTTTTTTTGAACTGGTTTGACTAGCTCATCGCGAGGGCAGACAGTCTGAATCCTGCAAGGGAAGGTCGGTTTACAGAACAATCATGGCCCACTTCGTACAAGAATGATGACTTCAAACTTGTGTAAAACAAAATTTAGGGAGTGGATATATTTTAAGTTGAAGTTGTATGTCATGACCACTACCTTTTCGTGAAACAATAATTGATTACTAACGACCTCGACATGTAGGTCCTTCGAAAATGAAGAAACTGCGAGCGATTATAAGGTAGACCTTATGACATGGAGACAGCTGATAAACAATGCATTGAAGCGCACACACGGGATTTTTGGAGAGGGTATCGAATACTTTTTTCTCAATCAAGATGACAAGATATCATACGTAAAGGTCAGTTATCTTGACAAGGACACTTTCTCTTCAGCCATTAGCACTTACATTTCCAGTGACTCTCTCATCGGTGTACCAATGGTTGTAACAATGCTGCAAGAAGAGTCCGATATAGAAAATATCAAGGTTAGCGATGATGACAAACTTTGGTTCAGTCGAGTCATCGAAACAGAGATTGAAGAAGCACAGTGTAATTGATTCAGTATTACTTTACAAGTATTTTTTTTCATACCCATTGGAAAAACCCACACGAGGACGAACAGTCACCGGAACTTCCTCTTGGATATTTGCAAATCCAAAACCTTTTGCCAGGATTTGTTGGCGTTTTGGATGTTTTCAGTATGGCTTCTTCTCCATGCTTGCATACTGGCGGCTTCCCAAAACAATTTCTCAAAAGTAGAATTCCCTCTTTTTCTTCGTTAAGTGACTTTTGTACTCCAAGGCACTTTTTCCCAGATTTTTCGACCAATTGGTCCGCTGATTTCGAAAACTGAGAAGTTGGTTTTTTCGTTACTTTACCAGCGGACGCTTGCATTTTTGTTTTACTGAACATTTCGAGAATGTTTCCATGCATGAGATTGTATTTATATCGGGCTTCAAATTTTGGAATTTTCACCTCTACCGTACTTCCTTCAACCTCAGACTGATCAAAAGTTACATCAGCATAGACAGGACAGTGATCCGATCCCTGGACTTGCGGCAAGATATTGGATGATTGTATTTGGTGTTGCATTCTGGAGCTAGTCAATATAAAATCAATTCTTGACCCGTAATTTGCAGGTCTCGAGTTTTTTAGGGTGTTCCATACTGTGTACATCTTGAGTCTTCTTCTTGAGTGGACGATCCTTGTAGTATCTACCAAAACCCCCTCCTTAGCCATATCTGGAAATATAGAGTCGCTAAGCATTTGATTTAACATTCTTCGGTGGGGTACTTCAGGATTAATCACAAAATCTCTGCATGATCTCTGATACTTACCTTCTATCTCTAAGCCTCCCATCATGTTCTTGATCGGTACAGAAGCTCGTTCCAATGACTCTGCATGGTCGATCAGATCTCGACACACATTTAAATCTCCCATGAGAACCACTCGCTTCCCCAAAGCATCCAGATTTCGTATCCTCTTAAATAAAACTTTCAAAAATTTGACTCGAAAGAGCTCTCCTTCAACAGAGAGTGTGGAGTTTGCTGGGCAGTAGACATTGATTATCACTAGGTTGCACGCCAGTTCTACCATGACGCAGCGGCCTTCTGAATCTATTTTCAAAGCTTCGTTGTCATCCACACATCCAAGGGATTGATAACCTCCTATGCCAACACTGGAATCTTTTGCATATTGGATGGTAGTCCTGCCATCCCTGACTGATAAGATTCCTGTAATTCCTTCTTCTGCCTTTATCACTTTCAAACAGTCATGCAAGGGATGTTCTTTTGGTAAAATTCTTATCCAGCAGCCTACACCTGAATAACCCTTCTTGGTCTGTGGTATCGATATGAAAGAATAGAATTTATCCAGCTTGCCCCATCTCGTAAGGGATAACCTTTCGATTTTCAATTCTTGAAGCGATATGATATCAGCATCAAAATAATCAAATACCTTTTCCAAAGATTGATTCATCTGGGAGAATGGCTGGTAATGAAATAATGTACGTATACCATTGACATTGAATGTTACAAATCTGAAAGCATTGGAACCTTTATCATTGTCAATTGGCGACTCTCTTGCCATTTCTTCGAGAGGTTTGTGTATATATATAGATATACATATGTGTGCATGAAAGTTCAATTTTTGGCAGATGGAATCATGAAATGGCTGCGTAAATAAGGCAAATAAAAAAACATGTTATACTACACAAGTTTCGCTCTATAAAACCTGTCCTCGCCAATGAGCATTTTGATGGCTTCTTTTTCCTTGAGTAAAATGACTATGAGCATGATGAGTGCTAGGACCACGTTGACAAAAAACTGCCTAAAGTTTTTGACAAAGCCGATTAAACCCCAATCCAAAATCCAGATAAAAATTCCCAATAGTAACACCGTCTTGAATTTGCGTGGGTTGACAGTTGCAGCTCCAGCATGCAAACTTTTAGAAAATCTTTGGATAAAAATACCACAGTATGTCATACGCAAAATCATATTAATGATGTTGCTAATGATTAGCCCATTTATGGACAAATCAAGATATTCGATCAAAATCCAGGAACTGAGTAAGAAAACTCCAGAGAATGTCATCATAAAATATGAATGTTTCAAAATTTGATCACCGGTGGCGACACTTTGGAAGAAGGCCTCAAAGATACCATTTAGCGATAGGAAAGGTAGGTAGAAACAGTAAACGCGGATAGTGTCCAAGACAGTTGTGCTAGACCATTTAGATCCGACCAAGAACTGGAGTAAAAATGAAGAGTTCGTAGGACCAAAAATAATAATCATTAAAGACAGGTACGAATAGAATTTTGTCAAATTTTCTAATACTTGCATTGACAATTTCAGATTCTTGGAATCCCCAGCAGACAACAGCCTCGTCAAGAACAAGCGCAGCGATTCTTCGATTGGTGAAAATAGTAGTCTTGTGAGTAAAGATCCATAGTTTGAGAGCAGGGAATAAATACCTTGCTCTTCCACAGAGCACAAGGAGTTTATGATTAATTTGTCGCCCTCGGTTAACAAGTGCTTAAAGCACAACTGTGAATATACTTTTTTGAAATGCTGAGAAATTTCTTCTTGGAAATAGTATCCGCGCTTTTCATGTGGTAGATATATTTTAGTCAAACGTACACTGAACAAGCCCTTTGAAGCAAACCATTTCCTGTAATCATAAAAATAACAAAGCAATAACACTAAGGAGTGAGATACCTTGCCCAAAGCAAACGCTAAGATAGCTATGCCCTCTCTAGCAGTTTCTGCGTTTTCACCAGTGGTTCCCGACAATTTGTCAAACCCCATGATGACCATGAAGTTCACCACACAACCAAACGTCACAGATATACTTTCAAATCGCGATCTCGTCCCGTAATTGAGCATAAATTGATTCGCTATGAAAAATGGTTCACTTAGCAACTCGATGATCATACTTGACCAGATCAAAAGCATAGACCATGTAAAATAGGGCAATGCAACAAAATACGAGTTCAAGTTTCTATATTGCCACGACGTCAGCACGATGGACAATGGGAAACCGATCCATATGGCAATATGAGCAAAATTTACCGCTGTTTGCAAGACTTCAGATCGACTTCTTCCTTTCTCATCAGCTGAAGAGTCTTTAATTCTTAAAGTGGATAATCTAACAGCTTCTCGGCTGAAAAATAGCACCGTTCCCACAATAAATTCCAGGAATGCTGTAATGCCAAAGATTCGAGGAGATAAAAATCGTACCAGCAAACTATTCAGCACGAAGGTAGTCATCTTGGTGACCAATTGGCCCATCATGAGGAACGTGGCACCTTTAGTGGACTTCTCGAGCATTTGCAGCCCCGAAGAGTTCTCTGTCATCTTTTTGTCCATGCCACTTAGTAAATTGGTTCCTGAAGAGACCAGATAACCCCTTCAACTCTTTTACAACTCCTTATAACAATTCTAATTAGTTTCGCTGACTTCAATCTCTATGGTAAGGTACGATTCACTCTTTTTTTTACCGCGACGGACTCAAAAAGTTACCCCACTGCTGACAATGTCAGAAATCGCACATATAGTCTTAGTGTTCGGAAACGTTTATCAAACGATACCACTATTGCAATGTTATGCCTGTTTAATAAGTAAAAGATACGAATCTTGGCATTTTTTTTGGTATTTTATTGGTACCAAATTCACAGGTTTGGATATCAATTAAAATTGCACGAAAGTTGACACTCTATCCATCCTAATTAACATTGTTCCGATTATCTACTTTGCTAATATAAAAAGCCTGAATTTTTCTATATATTTAAGGTCCTGTTTGCATTAGATGATGATTTCATATGCCATTTACAAAGTTCCTCCTTTGTTTTTTTGTCTTATATTCCCATATATCAACAATTTCAAGTAGCATAGCTTATAAAGGATTTACCACGGTAAGATATAGATGGTTAGACATTAATATATATGTGTATTTAGTTAATCAAAGGCATTATCAGCTTTCTAAAAATTGTAGATTTCGAAAATTGAAAATATCCAAGATAATGAATAATAGATCCTGATTACAGTTGTCAATCAGAAGTATAAGATGCCTCCTAGGTTATTCTTTGCATTGATGTTTAGATGGAAAGTGCCTGCTTTTTAAAAATAATAATATATATAACCAACATGGCTTTCCTTTTAAATACTGCAACGCCCCTCTATAAAACCAGTTATAAAACAGCGTGCCACTTCAAAATTTTCTTTACAACAATTACTATGCGTTATACATTTGCACTAGTTTGAGGATATTTTTCAACTATCTCGCATATATGATTTGCGTGCGCTTTCAGACGCTTTGAGGTACCATAAATCCTTCGTATTTACTTCAAAAATGTTTTGAGAATGCCCGCCAATGCAATCTGTTTGTTGCTAGGCCAGCTATCTTTTGGTTCATCTCCACCGCTCTTTGGATCCATCTCCTTGACTTCATCGATTCAATTTCTAGCAATGAAAAATTACCGATGAGTACTTTCTTCGCTGCAATATCCCATCTGAAATCAGAATGAAGCTCCAACGGGCGGAAACGAGATGAGCTTTGACGGGAAACAGGACCATGGGAACGAGAGTAGGCTTTCAAGTCCACCTAACGATGCTCCAGCCGGTAGTGGTTCTTCGGGCGACTTGGACTCTGCTGCTAGAAGGATGCAATACATGGCAGAACTGAGGGAGCAAGATAGGTGGTTACCGATAAACAATGTGTCACGGCTTATGAAGAATACTCTGCCGGCTTCTGCAAAAGTCTCCAAGGACGCCAAAGAATGCATGCAAGAGTGTGTGAGCGAATTCATTTCATTCGTGACCAGCGAGGCAAGCGACAGGTGCGCTGCCGACAAGAGGAAGACCATCAATGGTGAAGATATTCTCATATCCTTACATGCCCTGGGTTTCGAAAACTATGCAGAAGTCCTCAAGATTTACTTGGCCAAATACAGGCAGCAGCAAGCTTTGAAGAATCAGATGATGTACGAGCAAGAAGGCGAAGAAGACAGTGAGAGGCCTCCAGAGGAAAATACTGAACTGAGTGCAGATGTGGACAGAGAGGATGGACGCAATACAGTATCACGACCACAGTTGGACGGCGAATAATCAGAGAAGACGGAATCTCTCTCAAGGTATTAGAAATTCTTATGGGTACGAATTAGCAGTTGTTTAGCAGAATAGTAAAGTATTACTGGCGACCACCAGCGTAATCACAGACCCTTCTTTGTTATATATGTCTTGACGTGGGATGCTCGTTGAACTCGCTCTCGCGTAGAGAATTTGAACTTTTACCGATGACAAAGGGTTAAAGAAGTTTTACCACCTGCCCAAAGACCAGTGGTGGAAGACGAGATACAGGTTTGATACTCAAGGGATTACTACCTAGTGAATATAAGTAAGTTCGCCTTGAGTTCTGATTCCTCCAGTTTCCAAGCTTGACTAAGTGAGGGTTTGTAGATATTACGATGATTAGTTCCAAGACATCAAAAGCTGTTTCGCAGTCCTTAGCATGTAGGTTGCGTTTGGGCAGCCGTGGGTCATTTTATTCTATCCTGGGAAGAAGGTGTGCTAGTTCTCTGTGTTCTACAAGCCTACCTATGGATAGGGTAGCGCTATCAAATGATAAACACTGGCAGCTGTTTCAGGCACAACAAAAGAACAATAAGTTACAGTTGGATTTGAAAGAGTTGGAAAAACAATGGATGCGGCAGTTGACTGGTGTGTTTGTCAAATCAGAGAGAGAACCTGACAAAGATCTAGGAGAAGAACATGATGAGGACCATAAAGAGCAAGAACAAGATAAGCATAAAATCGAAGAGAATGAAAATGAAAATGAAAATCGTAAGAACGTGGAAGATTCGAAGTCTGGGACCTCCTCTTCAACAGCAGTTCCGGCAGGAAATGGCTCACAGACTCCGCCATCAGGTGGTAACGACGGTGGCGACGGTGGCAATAAGAGTAGATCCAAAAAACATACACCTCCGGAGGTCTATCCACAAATGTTGGCGCTGCCCATCTCCAGGCGCCCCTTGTTTCCCGGGTTTTACAAAGCAGTAGTTATTTCAGATGATAGAGTAATGAAGGCTATTAGAGAGATGCTGGATCGTCAACAGCCCTACATTGGGGCATTTATGTTGAAGAATTCTGACTCGGACTCAGATGTCATCCATAATACAGATGAGGTTTACGACGTTGGTGTCTTTGCTCAAATTACAAGTGCTTTTCCTAGCAAAGATGAAAAGACGGGCACAGAGACCATGACCGCCTTGCTTTATCCTCATAGAAGGATTAAGATCGATTCATTGTTTCCACCACAAGGTAAAGAAGCTGATGCTGTCGAATCAGAACAAGAATCGAAGGAGATGCATTCCGAAACGTCCAAGGAAAATAAACAGGGCGAATCAGTCCCATTGGTGGAGAAGATACAAGATGCTACTTCCGCAGAAACGCAAGCTGTTGCAACGATAGATGGTGATGATTTGAATCCAACTGAATTCTTGAAGAATTACGATGTGTCTCTCGTCAATGTTTCCAATTTGGAGGACGAACCGTTTGAAAGGAAATCACCCGTCATTAACGCATTGACCTCTGAGATTTTGAAGGTGTTCAAAGAAATTTCTCAATTGAACTCTATGTTCAGGGAACAGATTGCTACTTTTTCGGCTTCCATTCAGTCTGCCACTACGAATATTTTTGAAGAACCTGCCAGATTGGCGGACTTTGCTGCTGCAGTGTCAGCAGGTGAAGAGCTCGAGTTACAGGAAATTTTGGAATCCTTAAACATAGAGCAACGTTTGGAGAAATCGTTGTTGGTTTTGAAAAAAGAATTGATGAATGCGGAATTGCAAAATAAGATTTCTAAGGATGTTGAAACCAAGATTCAGAAAAGACAAAGAGAGTATTATCTGATGGAACAACTAAAGGGCATCAAGAGAGAATTGGGTATCGACGATGGACGTACCAAGATGATTGAGACTTTTAAGGAAAGAGTGGAAAAATTGCAACTACCAGAAGGCGTCCAAAATGTCTTTGACGAAGAAGTCCAAAAGTTGTCCACTTTAGAGACTTCGATGTCAGAGTTTGGCGTCATTAGGAATTATCTAGATTGGATCACCACTTTGCCATGGGGTATTACTTCAAAGGAACAGTATTCCATTACAAGTGCTAAAAAGACGTTGGACGAAGACCACTACGGTATGAATGATGTGAAGGACCGTATACTAGAGTTCATCGCTGTAGGTAAACTTCTAGGTAAAGTGGATGGTAAGATTCTATGTTTTGTTGGCCCTCCAGGTGTTGGTAAAACTTCTATTGGTAAGTCGATTGCTCGGTCGTTGAATCGCAAATTTTTCAGCTTTTCTGTGGGTGGCCTTACAGATGTTGCTGAAATCAAGGGCCATAGAAGGACTTACATTGGGGCTTTGCCAGGTAGAGTTATCCAAGCCTTGAAGAAATGCCAAACTCAAAACCCGTTGATCTTGATCGATGAAATAGACAAGATTGGCCACGCAGGCATTCACGGTGACCCCTCTGCGGCACTTTTGGAAGTGTTGGACCCTGAACAGAATAGCAACTTTTTGGACAATTATTTGGACATTTCCATCGACCTTTCCAGGGTTTTGTTTGTTTGCACGGCAAACACTTTGGACACAATCCCCAGGCCACTCTTAGATCGTATGGAAGTCATCGAATTGACGGGCTACGTTGCTGAGGATAAGGTTAAGATTGCAGAGCGGTATCTGGCCCCCAGCGCCAAGAAATCCGCTGGTTTGGCAAATGCCAATGTGGAGTTGAATGAAGATGCCATCAGGTCGTTAATGAAGCATTACTGTAGAGAAAGTGGTGTTAGAAACTTGAAGAAGCATATTGAAAAGATTTACCGTAAGGCCGCCCTAAACATCGTTAAGCAACTCAGTATGGATGACACTCCACGGGTTCGCGAAGACCTGGAAGGATCTGGGAACCGAGCTGCTCAGGCCGCCACTTCTCTGGATGCAACTGAAGATGCCAACGGGATTGAGATTGAAAAAACTAAAGACAGTACCGAATCCATGAGAGTTTCTGATGATATTAGAATAAGTGTGGGTTCAGAGAACCTAAAGGATTATGTGGGTCCCCCAGTATACACAAGCGATAGGCTCTATGAGAAAACTCCTCCCGGTGTCGTCATGGGGCTGGCTTGGACAAGCCTGGGTGGTTGCTCATTGTACGTGGAATCTGTCTTGGAACAACCATTGCAGGATTGCCATCATGCTTCGTTTGAGCGTACAGGGCAACTGGGCGACGTCATGAAGGAATCTTCTCGCTTGGCTTACTCTTTCTCCAAGATGTATTTGAGCACAAAGTTCCCGGAAAACAGATTTTTCGAAAAGGCCGCCATCCATCTACATTGCCCAGAAGGTGCTACTCCTAAGGATGGTCCCTCTGCAGGCGTTACGATGGCAACGTCACTGCTTTCTTTAGCTCTGAAGAGATCCATTGACCCAACGGTTGCCATGACTGGGGAGCTCACCTTAACTGGTAAAGTGCTACGTATCGGTGGGTTAAGAGAGAAGGCTGTCGCAGCCAAGAGATCCGGTGCCACAACGATTATTTTCCCCAAAGACAATTTAAGTGATTGGGAGGAATTGCCAGACAATGTCAAAGAAGGTTTGGAACCCGTAGCGGCCGATTGGTACGAAGACGTTTTTCAGAAGATTTTTTCGGGGCTGACGACAGAAGAGGCCAGCAAAGTATGGAAGCATGAATTCGAATTGATTGATGCCAAAGGGGATAAAGAGAAGGAAAATTGAACTAATTCAAACTTATCATTAATCCTGGAAAGCATATGCTTACTTACCTTTCCCTGCTCTATTCATCATAAATTCGTTCTGTAAATAAACTAGACGTAATTTTTCATTTTTTCATTGGTTAAGGGTCATTTTTGCGAGAGAGGACCCCTAGATAGACAAGTTCGCAGGTATAAAGGAACAAGAAACTTGGAGACAGGTTTAAGTGTTATCAACGAGGCTGCCCTGTACATAATTGGTATTATTTGGATTGCTAATTCTGATTGCTGATAAAAGCTCGCAAAAAGTGTAACCATGATCCGCTGTTCGTCGTTGTCGTCAAGAAAACCTACACTTTTTATCAGGCTGGCACAACGCTACTTTTCGAAATCGTTTGACGACCCAGATTTGTTTAGAACGAAGGCACTTATCAACGGTCAGTGGGTGAAGAAGTCCAATTCTTTCAAAGTCAGCAACCCATCTACCCAAGAGTTAGTTACTCAAGTTTCTGACTGTGACTTAAGCGACTATGAAGAAGCAATAGTAGCTGCCAAGGCTACTTTTGACAAGTTCCGCTATACTACTCCTGATGAGAGATCCCAAATGTTGGAAAACCTTAGCAACTTGCTCTTAGAGAACAAGGAGGACTTGGCTCGATTGATAACTATGGAAAATGGTAAACCTTTTTCTAATGCTTTAGGTGAGGTAGCCTACAGCGCCAGCTACTTCAGGTGGTTTTCTCAAGAAGCTGTGCGTCTCTATGGTACGATTATTCCTGGTCCAACTTCTAACAAGCAGATATTTGCCGTTAGGCAGCCGTTGGGTGTTGTGGGAATCATGACACCCTGGAATTTCCCTAGTGCCATGCTTGCCAGGAAAATAGCGCCTGCTCTAGCCACGGGCAATACCTGCGTGATTAAACCGGCATCTGAAACCCCTCTAAGTGCGTTGGTGCTTGGATGGCTTTGCCAACAGGCTGGTTTTCCAGCTGGCAGTTGCAATATTCTACCCACATCAAGGACGGCAGAGGTGGGCAAGTTGTTGTGTGGGCATGATTTGGTGAAGAAAATCACTTTCACTGGGTCAACCAGAGTTGGTAGATTGTTGATGAGTCAATGTGCACAGGATAGCAAGGTTATCAAAAAGATTTCTATGGAGCTCGGCGGTAATGCTCCGTTCATCATTTTCAATGACGCAGACCTGGACAGGGCTATAGATGGAATTGTGGGTTGTAAATTTAGACAGTCGGGGCAAACTTGTGTCTGTGCTAACAGAATATTTGTTCACAAGGACGTTTATGATGAAGTTGCCCATCGGTTGGTTAACAGAATAGCCAAAAGTTTCTATTTGGGAGATGGTTTCGATGACAGAGTGACACACGGGCCCTTGATTAGTGCTGCCGCCGTTGCGAAAGTCTCTGCACTAGTAGATGATGCCAAGCAGAAGGGTGCTACCGTAATGATCGGTGGTGAGAAGGCAGAAGGACTGGGGCCCTTCTTTTACCATCCTACCGTCTTGACCAACGTGGACAAGAGTATGGATATTTTCCACACAGAGATCTTCGGCCCGGTAGCTTCTTTGGTCAAATTTGAAAACACTGAAGAAGTATTAGATATGGCCAATGATACTGATGTGGGTCTTGCAGGATACTTCTACACTCAGAACATTGCTAAGGCTCACGAAGTCGCGATGAAGATGGAGACGGGTATAATTGGTATCAATACTGGTGCCGTGAGCGATGCTGCTCTGCCCTTCGGTGGTCTCAAAAACTCTGGTTTGGGCAAAGAAGGTTCCAAGTTCGGTATTGAAGACTACACCGAGCTCAAATCCATTGTATTGCAGCCATGATGAGCAGAGGGAACATGACAAGGACTACACTGGAGCAGGTGCAACAATTGGCGGAGTCCACTCGACTACTATTGGAGTAGATTTTCTTGTAAAATCAGTATAGTGAATTTCTTGGGACTCGTGCTTGCCACTTCAAACGGGTGTTAGTAAGATAGCCGTCGTTGTGGCTAGCCAGTTACAGTTTATATTACAAGTACGAGGTTATTTTAAGAGTGCATACGTTTCCAGAGTTTGATGTCCTTGTACTGATCAACGTTTAAATTCGCTGCTATCGGTAAACCTTTTTTAGGCGCTGGGCAACTATACTTCTAAAATTGTCAGGACCGCAGGTCTCTTGACTGCGTTTGTGCAGGGAATTAAAATAATCGCTTGATGTACCGCAAGGAGGGACAGTAACCGTCTTGGGTGGGCGTTATAGTCTGGAAGAACTAGTTCAGGTTCTAATCGTATAATTCATATCACATTTTAGCACGCGAGATAAAAGATGTTTCGTGCGTAAAAATCCCAGACTCTTGAAAGCGATTTAGGCTCTACAGAATTCTATATAGCCACAAGTTTGCTACGAGCTCATTTCAAAATCTTACCATCAACGATCCCCCTTGGTTCGCCGTCTGCGATCACAGGCTTATCCCAAGCCCACATGTCCTCGACGAAAGCCTTGTCCCCGGACTTCGAGGGGTCCAACTTGGTAAATTGGTAAGACTCCCAGTCTGGAGCCACGTCAACGGCCTTCACGTGGTCCTGCCCCCTGACCAGGAAGGCTCCGATAATACCGTTGTTGTTGTTCTCACCGTAAACCACCAGGCAGCCGAACATGTACTTGACAGACTCAGACAACCTGGCAAAGAAGCCACCGACCAGGTTGTTTGACATAAAGGTCAAAGTCAGCTCGTCGTTGTACTTGTACTCGACCTTCCAGAGAGACCACTCCTCTGGGTTGTAGTGTTCCCAGAACCAGGGCAAGGCGGCAGTTCTAGTGTCTTCATTCATATATGTTCTCTTCCATTCATCTAGAGATAACGCGGGTTTGCCTAAAAGCCCCAACGGATGCTTGGGCGTCTTAGCAGGAGCCGGTTCTGGGGCGGCCTGCTCCTTCTTTGGTTTTTCCTTCTTAGCTTGCTCCTTCTTCTTGCCCTGAGGTGGCTCCAAGGGCTTCTCGATGAACTTGAAATTCTCCGTCTCATCTCTCAGAAATGGAGACGCAAGCACGGTCTTGAACCAGCGGACCACACTAGGGTGCGCCTTTCTCCACTCGGAACCAAAGATAAAGTTGAAGCCTCTGATGAAATGGGCAGCAGAAACCAAGTCTGCCAAAGTTAACTGTTCACCGGCCAAGTAGGTGTACTCCCTCAGACGATTCTCGTAGAGCGTAACGATCTCCTCCAAGTACTTCGAGGCCTCGTCCACATTCTTCTTGATATAGGGGGCATCGCCTTTCAAGGGCAGAAACACTTTGACCATAGTGACGAGTAAGTCGCTGTTGGCCAGCGATTCCCATCTGATGATCAGAGATTGGGTCTTGATATCGTCTTCAGCACCCAGCAACTGGGCCTTGATCTTCTTGTCACTGCTCAACTTGATCAAATAGTAGTTGATCGCCATCTGCTCGGTCAACTTGAATCCATGGGTGCCCTTAAAAGAGGGCAATTTCTTCAAGGGGAAGTCCTTGGCAAACTGTTCCTCTACCGTGTAGGGATCCACGATGTCCACATCAAGCTTCAAAGTTTTGACCAGTGCGCGGGGCACCAAGCTTCTAATTCTAAAGTTCGAATACAACAGTCCCTGACTCATGTTTCTGTATGTCTATATCAGTTTGTAGTTGCGATGAGATGTGCATGTTGTAATTCGTTTCAAATTTTTCACTGCGTCACTACACCGTTCCACCATCGTTTCATGCTTCAAACAATGAAACGCGACCGCGGTTGGACCCCAACAAAGGCAAATCACGACTTGGGATGCATATTACAACTCTTCGAGCAGGCCTTCACGACTAAATTGAGTTTGTAACGACATTCTTGCGCTGGAAGAGTTATATATCAGTTGGTGTAGCGGTATCTGAATGACTAACAAGCCAGACTCCGCCAGGATATCCGAGCCAGAGCTGCCAAAGATGCCCCAGCCAGAGCCAACGGAAAGGTTACCACAGAAGATGGCAGAGCTGGAGAAGGATAAGGTGCACAAGAACGAGACGCCAGACGTCGCGTCCTTGGGGCTGCACAGGGTGACGGAGCAGATGCTGAGCACCATCAAGGCGTCGAAGGACATCGAGCGCAACCAGAGAAACGTCATCTCAAAGCTGGCATTGAAAGTGAACGATGAGGATGAAGACGAGGAGGAAGATGAAGACGAAGACGAAGACGAGGAGGAAGACGAAGAGGAGGAGAACGGTGCGCAAGAGAGAGTCAAACGTCCCCTAAAGACCACGGCGACTTCTTTGAAAAGGAGCAAGATCCCGGCACCACTAGACCTGTCGTCCTGCAGCAGCGGGAGCACAACTGGCCCCAGCAGCAACCTCAATACGGCAATCCACAGGCGGCACCGGTATGGCAGGGTCGAGAGTGCACCACCAAACGTACAGCGGTTCCCGCGATCCGGCAGCCGCCCCATCGGTAAGCCGCGTGTGCAGTATTTGGGCAAGGCCCCCTGTGTGGCCCCGCTCACGCAGCAAGGTTACAAGCTCAAGACTCCCTTCGTGCCTCGTGTGGCTGCGCCACCATGGCAGTACTACCCATACCCAGCTTATCCAGTGTCTTTCCACAGGCCCTGTGCGACGGGCTACCCGATGCCACCTCGATCTGCTGTGCCCCTGCAGATGCCGTATTACCAAGAGTATGCCACGACTACACCGTACACTGCGTCGCAGCGAAAGAAACAGCCACCGGTAGCCACTGCCACGACGGCCGTCGGCGAGCCCGATGAGCTGCGAGAAATGCAGGGTTCTCAGCTGATGGTGGATGAAGGCACACCGGAGGACGCCCTGCAGGGCGAGATTCGCATCCACCGCAACGTCTTCGGCTTCGAGTTCCCAGCGCATTCGCCAGCAATAGACAAGAAGATGTTCATGAGCATCTGCGACAAGGTCTGGGACGAGTCCAGGGCCCTCTAGTAGGCACCGTTGGGCCCTTGAGCTCTAGCTCATCGGTTGTAGCTCATGGCAGATCACTGGAGTTTCTATAATATTTCAGTCATGTAGCACGACCGCTTTTTTTTTAAATCAAAAAAGTTTCATAGAAATGGAAAACATTCAAGAGACGTGTTCTGCACCAGTTATTAGTCGCGTTCTTGTTAGAGAGAGGCACTTCTACGGAGTGGAATTGGCAGTTTTCTGGAGTGCTGAAGAAGTATTTAGCATAGTGGGAAGTGAGTGGAATTATCGCTGTTTGTTTTGTTTTATTTTGTTTGCTGCTGCTACCTTTTATCTACAAATACATTACCATGATCTCTCTGAGTCTGCTGTTCTACCGCCTCAGGAAAAATCCCTGGTTCATGGTGATCTTCCCGCTGGTGTCGGTCGTGTTCATCTATTTCATATTGGTCAGCTCAAGCAATCCATACCTGGGTAACGACGGCAACTCCATTGCTAACCACAAGTGGGCACACGAAAAGGAAAACACTTTTTATTTCCCTTTCTCGAGCAAATACAAGATGCCCAAGTACTCCTATAAGAAGAAGAGCAGCTGGTTATTCAACGACAGGGTGGAAGATATCATCCCCGAGTCCCACATTGCTCATTACGATTTGAACAAATTGCATTCCACAGCCGACGCGGCTTTGAACAAAGAGCATGTGCTCGTCTTGACACCGATGCAGACATTCCATCAAGCCTACTGGGACAACCTGCTGCAATTGACGTACCCTCGTGAGTACATGGAGCTTGGTTTCATTGTCCCCCGGACCCCCTCCGGTGACATTGCCTTGTCCAAATTGGAAACAGCGGTCAAGAAAGTGCAGACGGACAAAAAAAACCAAAGGTTTGCCAAAGTAGTCATCCTGAGACAGAACTCGGAGGGATTTGAAAAGTTGATGGAAAAAGAGAGGCATGCCCTTGAAGTGCAGAAAGAAAGGCGTAGCGCCATGGCTTCGGCGAGAAACGAGCTATTGTTTTCGTCGTTGGGACCTCAGACTTCATGGGTTCTCTGGTTGGATGCAGATATCGTTGAGACACCACCCAGTCTGATTCAGGATATGACGGCCCATAACAAGGCGGTGTTGTCTGCTAATGTTTACCAAAAATACTACGATGAGGGGACGGAAAAAGTACAAAAGAGACCCTACGATTTCAATAACTGGCAGGAATCCGACACTGCTCTCGAGATGGCCAGTAAAATGGGTGACGATGAGATCCTAGTGGAAGGTTACGCAGAACTGGCAACCTATAGGGCGTTAATGGCACATTTCTACGACCCTTCGGGTGCTGCAAATGCAGAAATGGCCCTCGACGGCGTAGGGGGAGGTTGCACTTTGGTGAAGGCAGATGTCCACAGAGACGGTGCCATGTTCCCTACCTTTCCCTTCTACCATTTGATCGAAACCGAAGGTTTCGCCAAGATGGCCCAAAGACTAAATTACGACATCTTTGGCCTACCAAATTACTTGGTATATCACATAGAGGAAATTAATGATTGAACCAGACATGATAGGGTGCACACTAATCTATTATTAAACCAGCGAAAGCGCTGTATATGTCATATATAAATATAAGTATATGGATACCACATATCTATGCATTGATTCTGTGGTAATATTCGTCTATCACAACGCCATTCGCCTCAGCAGCACTAAAGTTGTCTGGAGAATGCTTCGTATCACGAATTTTCTTGGTGACACGAGCCAAATCCAAATTCATGTAGCGGGCCATAAATTCACCAATTTCTGTGTTTTCATGGTTGCCCTGTAGGTGTTGCAAGATCTCATTCATGGCAGGCTTTCTGTTGCTGTAACCATATATATTGACGTCCACAGCACTGTGGCCGTGGGTCGACCAACCAATTTGGGCCCTGAATGAAATCATATCGTTCAATTTGTTCTGTACAGCGTTTCTGTCCCTCGCTTTGACAAGGAGATCCACGTCCTCGTCTTCGTAGTCATAGATCTCCAAAGCTTGCTCGAGAATCTCATGCTTGACAAAATGTTTCTTATCGTCACCTTTGTAATTGGCAATCTGCTTGGAACAATACTCACCAGAGTGGTGTGCATTGTAAAGAACTTGTGGATACCACACATAGGCGGGGTAGGATTCGGTCACTTGCCTGGAAGCAGCCAAGCCACCAGTTTCGTGGTCAGAAGTGGAGATTAAAATAGTTTCCACATCGCTCCTGTCAGCCAGATCCTTTGCCGCCTGAAAAGCACGATCAAACGCAAGCACCTCCCTCACTTGAGCGGATGGATCGTTCTGATGACCGGCATGATCGATTCTTGAACCTTCCACCAGGAGGAAAAACCCCTTATCGGAATTCTTAGTGGCCTCCGAAAGCGCGGTGATGGCTGTAATGGTCTGCTCCTCCAAAGATGGGTATTCTTCGTCGTTTCTATCCAAATCAAATGGGATGTCATAATCTGCCAAAAGTGCCAAGAGTGGCAGGGAGACATTTTGACCCAAGTTCAATTGATCAAACTGTGGACGGTCCCCAGCGTACTGCCACCCATTCTTTTGAGCGTCCTCGATCAAATTTCTACCATCGCGACGAGAGCCTCTATTTCCATATTTACGATCACTCTGAGCCGAATAGAAGTGGGTGCGACCACCACCAATCATCAAATCGACTTGCCTGCCCAATGGGTATTCGCCCAACTGTTGTTCGGCGATCAAGTCTTCTTGATTCCTGAAATCTACGTGGGCACTAAAGGATCCAGGGGTTGCATCGGTGATTCTTGTGGTCACCACGAGCCCCGTGTGGTAACCAGAAAGCTTAGCTCCTTCCAAAAGTGTTCCACAGGGAACTTTATCAGAGTCCACACCGATAGCCCCATTGTAGGTTTTTAAGGCACAGGAAAACGCAGTAGCACCAGCAGCAGAATCCGTTACCAGCGAATCTGAAGCTCTTGTTCTCGAGGAACCGATCAGATGCTTGTCCAATGTCAGAATATCGTTAATTTCCAAATCATGAGCGTACTGCCTAAAGGACCTCGTCAACGACAGAGATGTTGGTCCCATGCCATCGGTGACGAAGAATATGACGTTTTTCTTTTTAGCATGTCTATTCGCGTAAAGGTGCTCTGAACCATTGGAAGTCGGAAATTGGTGGAACCACAGGTTTAAGCCTGCCAGGATTACGAGCAACGTTGGAAGCACAAATCTCAGGCCGCAGGAAAGAGACCTCGAAGGAGGTCTGCAGCCAAACGTTTTAGCCATTGTTAAGCGAGTGATATGGGAGACTACCGTATTTACTCGAAATATTCAGTCGTCTTGAACTCCTTTGTCCAATTAATATTATTCTGTGTTCGTGCGTGGCTGCACACAACCAAAAAAAGCTATTAAACGGTTAAGGAACAAAGTACAATACAAAATATAGATCATCTAAACATCATCTATACAGAGGCGGTCTGTTAGTCTTGTTCCTCTGAAGCCTCACTAGTAGCCACTCTGCGGCATCACGGACGCCTTCTCCTGTCAGAGCACTAATCGGGAGCACTCTGCTGTCCCTAGCACCTAGATGTTCTGCGATCTTGTTGAAAATCTGTTTGATGTCTTGCACTTCTAAACTATCGGGCCTGTCTTGTTTGTTGGCTAGCATGAGTATGGGTACTCCCTCCACTTCTTCATCTGTCACGACAGATCTCAACGCCTCACTGCACTCATCGATTCGGTACCTATCCGAGCTGTCCACGACGAATATTATACCGTGACATTTTGGATAGTACTCGGACCACATGGACCTGAGTACCTCTTGACCACCTACGTCCCACATCTTGAGCGTGCAGGTCTTGCCGACGTTGATCTGGGCTACGTTTTGCCCCACCGTGGGTGTGATTTTGTCCAAATCCTTGGAATGCAGCGAGTACTGCTGTTTCAAAGTCTCCAGAAAAGTCGTCTTGCCCGCATTGTCCAATCCCAGAATTAGAATCGAATACTGCTCCTTGCGGTTCCAATTGTTATACAGACCTCTGGCGAGATGGAACATGGCTCATCACCTTTTGCCGGTGGTGATTATTGTTGAAACTTCGCTTAGTCCTGTAAAATACTACTTAAACACGTACAGATGCGCCTGTAAACTATTCGCTAGCTTGACGCTCCTGTCTTGTTCTATATATGTGGTTGATCCTCTGCTGCTGTTGCTGCTGCTGCATCTGCTGCTGCTGTTGCTGCTTCGACTTCAATTTCAGCTCGTTGCGCAGTTCCTCGCATTTGCCCTCTATTGTCTTGTCGTCATCGCTACCCTCTTCCAATTCATCTCTATATTCCGAAACCCTTAGCTCGATCTCACGCTTGCTTAGGTGGTCCAGCAGTTTTTCGTCCTTGTCTCCAAGTTCCTGTCTCTCCCTCGCAACTCTTCCCCTACGCTTAGTGAAATTTTGGTTAGACTTGGAGTCGCTTGCCAGCGAACGCTGTATGTGACCAGAGGTAGAAGAACCTTTGGCCGATTTTAAACCTATATTGTTATAAGACATCCGCAGCTACAGCTACTACTTATTGGTCAAGTGTAAACTACAGACTTGAACTTGTATTCGGAAAAATATAAAACAAAACAAAAAATATCCAAAGGTATCAACACTCAAACTCTAATATCACGTAGTTCTCATCACCGAGTATCAGGTCGCCAAAATTTGGATCCTGGCCAGTAAGTGCCTCTCGGTTCTCATTGGGTACTAACTTGCCCCCAATCCAGTTCAGGTTCCTCAGGAAGGTGGAAACACCGCTTAAATCGTCTCTTCTAATGTACAGCCGCATACACTGCAGCTCGAGGTTGCTTCCCAACTCCAGCAGTGCCAGCAGCCACTCCTTGTCATTAGAGCCTCGTCGTTTCGATAACGAGCCATGGTTCTGTGGCAAGATAACATGGAAAAACATGCTATCACACTTGCACCATATCACATCTTTGAAATGTAGTGGGAGGTAAACCATCACGTAGCGGCCACCCAATTCTCTCCAGCCACCGGAGGCAGCAGATAGGCCGGTTGGTTTGCTCGGTTTCACCATCCGTTTCAGAGTTTGGCCCATCTTGCCCACTACAGACTTCTGAAACGACTTCAGGGCACCGTTGGTCTGTCTATAATCGGGAAGTAGAAACTGCGACTCGGTTAGCAGGATTACATCCCAGTACAGCTGCACCAGCGAGCCCTGAGGCCTTGCGATGTCACGCATACCACTCCTGGAATCCGGAGTCTCTGGTGGAGTAAGCGTAAAATTCGGCACTGCAATCACTGTTCTTGATCAAATCGCTGATAGGAAAAGTAAAACATATCCCGGAGTTCTGAGGCTGAGAAATCACAGCTTGCACTTCTGCAGTGCACACATGTTCCAAAACACGGGCTTCCTTCCTTGTCAATATGTCTCTGTTCATCTCAAATATCCTCTTAGTAAATTCAACAACTATTTAATCACAATGTTGCAGTGCTTCCTAGTGCTTCCTACGACTTACGTGTGCATTTCATGATAACTTTTATTTTACCCCCCATCTGCCAATGTTCGTTTTCACGTGACTGTGGGTCCTCCAAGAGTTTATTACTTGAAATCATGTTGAAAAATGCATCAAGACGCCGGGATGTCAGGTGCTGTCACAGTGTTTGATCAAAGCTTACTGGATCTATTCAAGATTGGGTAGCATTTTCCCACGAAAATACTGGCGACTTTTTTTTGAAACTAAGTGGATTCTATCGGCGTGGCTTGAAGATTTTTTTCACCATTTTTGACCATTTTCGTCGCAGTTTGAGCAAAGGCCGTTCTTTCTTTTGGCGTCGAGGAATCGTTCACGAAATCTAGAATTTCAACCTCTCCGATGGGAAACTGGGGAATTGGACGGTATATAGGCGGTGCTATTAAAAAGGATAATTTAGTGCTTTGAATCTTATTTCTCTTTTACCCTTTTACGATTTCCATTTGCTAAGCAATCGAGATGGCCGTTTTCATTAGTAAAAGGCTGCTCAGGCTGACGGTGCTTGTGGGTATCTGCTTGGGGGTTTTGCTTCTAATTTCCCCCCATGGTGCAGCGGACCAGATTGATGCGACTCAGGAATATCTGTCCAGTATGATTCCACAGAGTCTTGACTTTAGCAGCAGCAGGCCCTTCAGTTCTCAGAGTGATGAGAGTGGCGAAGCGTTGGATGCTCAGAGGCACGAAGCTGAGGCGGCCACAGAGAAGCAGGAGGAGGATGGACTGGAGGGAACGTTAGAGTTGCCGGAGTTTGATAGTTACGACGAAGAAGCCAAGGCGTTGAAAGAGAGTGCCGATAAGGCGTCTTCCAACGACGAACAAACTACCAAATCTTCCAGCAAGGTACTAGCAACTGCGTCATCTGCTTGGGAATTCATGAAGCCATCGTACGCCAAGAAGGGTGCCAGACCAAAGGCCTGCTTTGTGTCGTTGGTGAGAAACGAGGAATTGCGTACCATATTGGACTCTATTGCACAGGTGGAAGAGAAGTTTAACAAGGAGTTCCAGTACCCATGGGTCTTCCTCAATGACAAGGAGTTCACGGAGGATTTCAAAACCAAGGTCTCAGCAGCGGTTAGTGGAGAAGTTGAATTCGAGCTCATTCCCGAGGAACACTGGTCTTATCCTGGTTTCGTCGATTTGGATAAGGCCGCCGGAGAGAGAAATAAGATGGCAGCCGAAGGTGTTATCTACGGTGACAGTGAGTCCTACAGACACATGTGCCGTTTCCAGTCGGGTTTCTTCTGGAGACAGAAGGTCCTAGAAAAGTACGATTGGTACTGGCGTGTGGAACCCAGCATAAAATTATACTGTGACATCAACTACGATATTTTCCAGTGGATGCAGGACAATGAGAAGGCCTACGGCTTCACCATTACGATACATGAGTATCTGAGGACCATTGAATCCTTATGGGACACCACCAGGCAGTGGTGGAAGAAAAATCCTCAGTTTATCGCTAAGAACAATTTGGTGGATTTCATTTCTTATGATAGCGGTGAGACCTACAACTTGTGCCATTTCTGGTCCAATTTCGAAATTGCCAATTTGAACCTCTGGAGATCTCCCGCGTACAAGGACTACTTCGAATACTTGGATGAGACGGGCAACTTCTTCTACGAAAGATGGGGGGATGCTCCAGTTCATTCCATAGCAGCTGCCCTAATGTTGCCCAAGGATAAGATCCACTACTTCAGTGATGTCGGTTACAATCACATTCCTTACGACAACTGTCCACTGGATAAGAACATCTTCAAAGAGAGGAAGTGTGGGTGTGATCCTAACAATGATTTCACTTTCCACAGTTACGCCTGTGGTGTGGAGTACTTCGATGCTCAGGGTCTAACCAAACCAAATGGTTGGGAAAACTACCACAACTAGATCAGCTGGTTTCATAAGTCAAAGTTTATACTATTTATAACTCAACGATTTGGATACGTGATATTTCAGTTATCCGAGTGAAAAATTTCATCTCATTTCATCTAATTTCATCTCATTCCATCTCAACGGATTTGGGATAATACATTCGTGTGTTGGCTGGATCTACAAGATGGCTATCGAGAACCCTAGAAGATACAGGCCGGGACCCAACGATCCTAGTTTACCACCACAACTCACAGAATTTCAAAACAAGGGCACCGATGAGATTTTACAAGAGTTGAACAGACAACCATTTTTCATGACTCAGCTGGACAGCACAGATGGTAATGAAGGTGAAAATATTCAACTAGAGGCACTGAAGGCATTGGCATACGAAGGGGAGCCCCATGAAGTGGCAGAAAATTTCAAGAACCAGGCCAATGATTTATATAAGGCGAAAAGATACGAAGACGCAAGAGAAATATACCTAAAGGGCATCAAAATCGAATGCGACGATCCCAAAGTGAATGAAGCACTGTATTCAAACCTGGCTGCCTGTGAATTGGAACTTAAGAATTATCGTCGTTGTATCAATTACTGTCAAAAGGCTTTACAATATAATCCCAGAAATTTGAAATGCTATTATCGTATAGGTAAGGCCTTCTTGATGTTGGGCAAATTGGAGGATGCCAGGGAAAGCACCCAGTTTGGATTGAGCTTTGATAACGAAAATAAATCGTTGGCTGCATTATTAGATGCCATAGATCAGAAGGATCAAGAGATTAAAACAAATGAGGCCAAGAAGGCAGACGAACGCAAGAGAAGGGAAAATTTGCAATTTATCTTCGATGGTGCCCTTAAGTTAAGGAACATCACTAACATTAGCACGAGTCAACCTTCCGAATTAGTGCAAGAGGCTGGTATTTCGTTGGAAGACCCCTTCGATCCAGAATCTCAACTAGTTTTCCCCGCCTTGATTATGTACCCAACGACCGATGAGTTTGATTTCGTGGCACAAGTCAGCGAATTAACCACAGTGCGAGAACTCATTGGCTTGGTTATGCAACGTCCCCAAGAGTGGTTCCAAACACCTGGGCACGAAAATTTTACGACAAAAACTTTGACAGCCTTCATGGAGACGCAATCTGGTGGATTGGTCAAGATAGGCAAGAAGGTCACTTTTCATGACATTTTCAAAGAGGACAAGCCAGATGTGCCGATGTTCGATCACTCTGTAAAGATGTATTTGGTTCCTAAAACAGAGAGTGAAGGATGGGTCGGCAAATGGGATAAGTCCAAGGCATTGGAAAGAAGGAATTGATAGATACTTAATTTGTATACTAGTGAATGCATTTATTATTCAGGCTTTCTTGGTAGGTTGGTGTGGTTTAAGCCTGTTTAAGCGAGAGTTTTGAAAAATTTGGTCGATATGCAAAGGAGGTATTGGACCAAAAATTTTCTTAGGATCCCAATTTTGTTGTAATTGCAATTGACGTTGCAAATAGGGCGACTTGGCCCATGATGCTAGTGTAAGGTCTTCTTCGTTTTCTGAATCGGAATGGATGTAGGGCAACGATTGATTAGCATAATCTTCTTGATTTCCACTGCTTGCAGGATCACCTATTATAGTACGGTGGTCAGTGGTATGTAGATCGTGTAAAATGGTGTTGTTTTTGTCAAGCTGCTGCAAAGTGTTTGGATTATGAGGAGCCAGTGTTTTGGATACTGGCCCTTCCTTAAAATCGCTCCAAAGTTTGGTTCGTCGTTTGAAATCCTCTTCCAAATGAGATTTTCTCTTTTGCTGGTCCTGCCTACGGCGCTGTTGTTTCTGCTGAGTACGAACTACCTCAGAGAGACGCTTGTTCAATTTTTTTTTTAAATCATCCTTCTCAGATTCTGCCGGTGGCAACAGTTGAAACCTAGTCAGCCTATCGTGATGTTTCGACTTGAACTCCTGAGCCAAGTCCTGCTGCGCAGGTCTATCGACGAACGGTGCCGCTGAATCACGTCTTCCCTTTCGATTTACCGTTGGTGATTTCGCCACGGGAATTCTGGATAGACTGGTTCCTGTTTGATTTCTAGGTGATGGCAGTTTGCGGTTTATAGACCTTGGCAGTTGTGATGCCGGCGACTCCTTCTTTGTCACCTTGTTATCTCGTGGTATGCGAGATCCATTCGAAGACTGTGTGGAAAATATACTTTTTAAAGTTTCCTGTATGGATGAATCCACGGGCCCGCCGTATTTTCTGGTAGGTGATGATCTTCTCATAGGTGAACCTGTCACATCTATCGAAGAGGAGGATGATCCCTTACGTGCCGTTCTATTGACTTTATTTTCAAATGATTTGGTAGGTATGGAAGATAATCGGTCAAAGACATTCGATTTGGGGGCCGTGGTGGTGCCAGTGGTTGCGGCAGCAGGCCTCCTTGTTGTTTTGTGCAAATTGGTCCCTGCACTATTCAGAGATGCTGGGGATGCCGTCGAAGTAGGTGAAGAAATTGCAGTAGAACTCTGGATCAGCGCTGGCGCCAACGAGGGTATCACAGGTGCCGCCGCAGGCTGCACAACTAATGGGTCTTTGCTAGGTAGCGGCACAAACATATTGGACCTTCTGGTTGATCTGTCCTTAAACTTATCCCAACGTGTCTCTACTGTTTCTCTAGGTGGTTCTTCCTCTTCTCTGAGCGGTTCTTCGGCCTCCTTAGTGAATTCCTCTACCAATGATTTAGGTGTAGCGCTTGGTAATGCGGCTATTCGTTGGGGTGTTCTCTGTTGGATTTGGATTTGTTCCTTATCCCCAATCTTGAGGGTCTTCTCAGGGCTCAACTGAGCGTGTCTAGTGTTCACGTCTCTCAACCACCTTCCCGTGTCATTCAGCACTTTGTTAATCTCTAGGTCCCCTTCTGTAAGTGTGTTGTTGAAAACATTTAAAGACTCTATAATGGATCTTGAGCTACCTGGCAATCGTTGGGTTTTCTTCCTGGCAGCCTTAACGGCCCAATCCATCCTCTCTGCCGCCTTACAACTCGAGCTTCGCTAAACCGTGTTGTTCTTTCCGACTTCGCTTTGTAAACGGGACTTCGCGAAGTTTTCAAAACTGGGACCTCCGGTCGGTTGATAATATTTCGGGCACTCAGTATTGAATATGTCACTATGCGATCGTCTTCATTGTCTTGCTTCAACCAGAGTAAAAATAAATTCGATTTTTATTCATATTCATTTTTGATTCCCTTTAGTGTGTCACTTTCGCCATTTAGCCTTCCCTTGGCTCGTACACCATATGCGTTTTCACTTGGTAGAAGTACCTAGACAACATGCATGTAAAAAATATTTCAAAGTAATTTCAGTTTGTCATGAGTCTCGTCTTTTGTTCCTTGCTAGTTTTTGTTGTATATTGCTATTAATGGCGGGATGTACCCGTTTTTTATCTGATTTTGATTTTAAAATAAGAAAACCTTTACGAATTTGATTGTTAGTATATTTCTTTTAATTATTGTTTTTTGAAAGAAAATTTATCCGTCTAGGTTTCATTGTTTGGGATATATGTCCATCTCAATCCTTGTAATTTCAATATTTTATTAATATCAAAAAAAAAAGTATCAAATCTTTCATTATATTGCATACGTATTCTCAGAGTTATATGCACCGACCAGCTCTCACCTTAGCAAGTAAATGCCATCATTGGTCACAAGAATCTATTCTTGAAATATCCTTGGACCTCTTCTGAAGCTGAAACGGTGCGCACGCACGTTTAAGGTTTTTCCCTTCAGAAAGTTTTCCCTTCGGAAAGTTTTCCCTTCGGAAAAACTTTCAAAAATACCTCGGCAGATATTAATTACTGACATTCAAATCATTGTCAAAGCTTAAATGGTATGCTATTTTTCCACATTTGTTCCGAACTAAGAGGCCAAGCGTTTGTTGGCAAAGCCCATTTTTCCTGAATGGACTTTCTATAGGCAAGTAAAATTGTTCAGAACTTTGTTCATTATCTGGTTTCGCATAATGCTCACGTTTAGACGAGAATGCTTGCAGATCTTCCCTCGTATAATCTCTAGAGTTGGATTTACAGCGGCTATTCCACTTGCATTCTCTCAAGTCCTTGTGGGGGGCGAATATTTGCAAAATTTTGCTCTAACCTCTTAAAAAGATATCTAGGCACCCGCTTCAAGCAAGACTTTTGCGGGTATTACGATGAAACGGGCTTTGGTAAACCATAATTTCACAAGTTCGGCACAGAAGTTCGGCACACTTGCCCCGAAAATCGAAATTTTTGAAATAAGTCAGGGGTAATATTCTCTCATCAGCATAATTATTTGCAAACACACCATATTACATGCCCACTACCTTTTGAAGAGGCGTAATAACAGTTATCTTATCCAGAATATAGGTCCCAGCAGCATTGGACAAAGATCACCAATTATTTGATAATCCTACCACACACTTCGGAATCTGCCCCATTATCATAGCAGTTGTTACTTTATATTTTGAATTTTTATTTCCTTATAAAATTGATAATATAGCCGCTTGAGTAGGTGAACGAAAAAAAAAAAAAAAAGAAAAAAAGGGTTAAGTAACAGCCCTTTCTTTGGCGAAAGTTGCAAGTGCACATAGGTTCGTTGATAAATAAAGTATTCACTTCGACGTACGATACCGAAGCTTAAATATGCGAAAGTTTGTCCTCTATTGGTGAAGTTAATTTTTGGTCAATAAATTAGTATGCCAGGCTTGGGATTTTCAATTGGAAAAGTACTCAAAAGGACCCAAACGATATTGCAAGTTTGTAACTCTCTCGCCTCGAAGTCTAGAACTCACTGTGCTTTACCTTGTCGAAAAACAAATATTTGGAATTTCGTATAGGTAAAAAAAAAAAAAAATTCATACCAAACCCATACTCACTAGTGTATACATCCAATTGCCACTAGTATTTCTATCTCCCCACCGGATATTTCGTTTTTATATTTTATTAGACCGCAAGTCGTACACGAATAACATACCAAAAATCCATATCTATTTTACCTTTAACCCACCCATATCTTCCACTCGCTCGCTACACCCGCATTTACTGTTCCCTCCCTCATAGCGCGCATTACGTACTCTACAAATGTACTAAAAATTAAAAGTTGCCTAGGCTCGCTAGTGCAAACTCGTCGCCCTCAACGCCTCTTCCAGCTCCTTCTCCAAGTCGATCTTTGGCTCCAGCACATCCCCGCTCTCTTCACAATTCGCAAATACTCTACCGCGCACATCCAACCCATTCTGCTGAGCAAAATCAAGCAGGCTCCCGTAGCGTCCTTTGTTCCTCTGCATCTGCTCGTTAAAGTTCTTTATCATCTCCTTGGGACTCTGGTAGACGTACTCTGCCTCCTCGTCCTGCGGCTCCCAACGCTCCCCTCGCAGCGGCGACACACTCTTTTTCAAAATGTTTCTCCGGGGTGAGACGCTCTTGCGCACACTCTTCGTACGCTTGGAACCATTTTTCTCATCAAAGAGCAGCTTGTATCTGGACAGCTCGTGGAAAAGCGTCTCACTCTGCGATTCTTGCTCATATACGTTTCTCTCCACCTTACGGTGCTTCGACACCGAGAGCTCTGCAGAAGACCTCTTCAGCATGGCAGACAGCTTGCTCTTCTCTGGCCGCGGGAAACTGAAGCTTCTAAACCCACCTTCTTCGCCCTTCATGCTGAGTGCCTGTTGCTACGACGTCTCTGGTCACCGGGACAATCTACATGCAGGGCGCACAGCCTTTATATACGAAAGACGCACACCCTCTAGGACTGCCAAGATAAGGTTCTGCATCTCCCTACTGGCGAGAACAACGTGCACCAGCAGAAGTCAAACCGTAAAGATGTCTGACCACGTTTGCCAAAAGTCTCGTCCCACTAGCTCTTCCGTATGTGCATGGCCAGGCTTCTTTTTTTTTTTTACTTCTAGAAGCGGGCAAAAACGATTTACGCTGCAACTCTCCTCCCCTCAGAAACCCCCGCGCACCGTGCGACGATCGGATTGCCGGATTGGTGATAGTTACATACGAGAAAAACTTTGATAACCTTTAAAGACGTAAAAAAAAGTGCGCCAAACCAATAGTATGTATTCTTATTAAACCGTATACATATCCCAAATCATATACTTTTTCAGCACCCCACCACACCGCGATTCCCGCAATCGCTTTCTCCTAAATATTGTAAAGCCTCTCTGGAGAATCGTCCAACAAAAACGGATCGTCCTCTTCGTCGATTCTGAGTCTTGTCAGATCGCTTGCCAGCGACGAAACTTTGGGAGGAGGGTTCCAAGGTGACTGTGTCTTGAACTGCAGAGGCCGCGTAGAGTAGGTATAGTTGTAAGGCTTCGGGGGCGCCTGCGCTTGAGCCTGGAAAAAAGCCAGCTGCTGGTGCAGTAGCGGCGATGTGAAGGAGCTCGACGAAGAGGAAGCGGTGGAAGTCCCCGAGTAGGACCTCTGGTGGAAGAGCGGCTCGCTGGAGCAGCTGGACGCCGCAGACAGGGGCTCCGGCTTCCACGAGGTGCTAGACGAGGAGGAACGTGACCGCCTCCGTATGAGTTCCTCCGGAGTAAGCAGATCTGAGAAGTCGTTTGGCAAAAAGTACTCCTCGTCCTCGAAGACGTCCTCCTCCAGCGGGCCCCGCACCGGCCGCTGCACCGGCGTCGTCGGAACGACGGCGCCTCTTGACGATGGCTTGCGCACATCGACACCCTCCTGCGTAATGTGTGCGTTGGCACATTTGGACCCGAACTTACAGTTGCCCCTTTTGAAATACTCGCAGGGGGTCTGATCTGCGGCCAGCGTGTTCAGTGAGTGTGAGAACGGACACGAATGCCCCGCCTGGCACGCACCCTGTCTGAAGAACTTGCAGGGAACGTGTGAATAGTTCTTCTGCGGTGCGCTGTTCTTGGTGATCAGCAGGTGCTCAATGATAACCTTTTGCTGCTCTTGCGAAAACATTGATCCGTTCTTCACCAACGAAGTGTCTTCACCCGGGTGCTGCCGCCGCCGCTGCTGCTGCTGCTGCTGCTGTTCCTCCTCCTCCTCTTGTGGCCGCTCCTCCTGCTGCCGCTGCTGGTGATGTTGATGATGATCCCGGTTGTGTCTCCGCCTGTGCATTCTTCTGGGCGTGCCCATCCTGCCATGCGTTACCAAGAGTCCTCCCCAACATCAGACCCTTCACAGCTCATCGGTACCTGTACCTCTTTTATAGAGTATCTCCTTAGCGGTGCCAGATCAATCACCTCGATCGCAACCGCCTACCACCACACCTGCCCTTAGAGACCTTTACCCTTGTCCCGTTGCAGCACTATTGCGAGGTGCAGGGAGCCTTGATACCGAAGGGGACCGGCAAAGTGAGGTTCACGGGCCCGAGTCGATAAGGTCAGGACGAAGCCTCGATCACCGGAGGTCAGTGTTCTCGAGTCAGGGACATACGGCCTCGAATGGGAATTATAATTGCATTTGCAACCTTGCGCAAATCTTTTCGTGTTCACATACTCCGGGTGGGCCACCTGGTTCCTCAGTTGAAACACCGACTATTCGACTTTTTCTAGTGTGCTTCGCCGTTTACTGGCCCGCCCTTCGCTTGGGGACAACAGACCAGCGATGCCAGCATCTACACGTAAAAGAGAAGAAAAAAGGGCAGCAGCAGCTGGGAAGCTGGTACAAGTGTTTACATTCGGGATTTACGCAGTAAATTGCTTTGCCTATTGTATAGCAACTATATATATCTAATGGTAGGTGCTCACTACTGTAGAAGAGAAGCCTCTTATCAAGGCTGCGCGACCCCTCATGGAAACCGTCTTGTAAGTTAGGAACCACCATCAAGAAAATCATTCACTCCTTTATCCACTCGTTGATATCAAGAAAATAATCCACTCTTTTTTTATTCTATGAAGTTTGCATCGCTGGGAAATGGTTCCTTTAAAAGACTGAGGGAGGCACAGACAGACCAGAGACCGCGCAAGAAGTCTAGCCCAACACCTTCGGACTGCGAGTCTGAGAGTGAGTCGGTGACGCGCCGATACGCACTCGATGGGGTGCTGGGTAGGCGCAACCAGGAGAACAAGCGACGTTGGGGAAAAAGGAAAAAGGGAGGGTTGACAGTGGACTCCGGGGATGATGAGGTGCCAGTGATGACGACGACGCCCGAACGCCGTTGGGAGAGCGCGAGGATTGACTCGGTGGTGCAGCTGGCTACGATCTCGCCGACGCCGTACGGTGAGGACGGAGTGACGAGGCACTTGGCGGATTTGACGCTATTGCCAACGCCAGTGCCGATGCTAGTGCCGGTGCCGCAGACGGCGCTGCCTCATGCCATCTTTGGGATGCCCGAAATCGTCGAGAAGATCCTTTTATTTGTGAGAAGCGGCGATGAGGTGCCGCGGGAACGACCTTACGCAAGGCGGAGGCCGCTTTCGTACGAACATGCGCTTATGATCTATAAGGACGAGAAAAAAGCAGCTCAAGTGTGGAATTCAAGGGTGCATGCCAGTCGTAAACAGTTCAGCGCGGGATCCATGCACAGTTGCATGATGGTCAACCGACTGTGGCATCACATCTCGCTGGAGTTGCTGTTGGAGCGGATCCATTTCAAAGATATGCACAGATTCCACCATTTCGTCGAAAGGTCCCCGCAGTTGTCTCAAACAAAGAAAAGAGTGTTGAAACCGTCGATGTTTGTGCTTCACAAATTCCACAAGTTGCGGCAGGAGCAAATGAACCAACTGTCGCTGTCGATGTCTTGTGAAAATCTCAGGTGGTTAGAATTTTACATCTGCCCTAACGTCGTACCGCCGCTGTCGTGGATTCGTAAGTTTTCCCGTTTGGAGAAGCTCATCTTGCCCGGTAACAAGCGCATCGACGACCATTTTCTTCTGCAAGTGTCTACATACGTGAGGAGTTTGAAAGTGCTCGACTTGAGGGCATGCGATAATGTCACGGATACTGGTGTCATTGCCATGGCGGTGAAATGCCCACAGTTGCAAGCCTGCAACTTGGGCCGTCACCGGAACGGCAGCAGCATCACCAGCTTGGCCGTCGTCGCACTTGCCCGCCACACTCAGATCGAAACGCTGGGCACCGCTGGCTGTAAAGTGACAGATGCCGGACTCTGGGAGCTGGCACAGTTGAGAGGTCGTAACGTGAGACGTCTCTCTTTGAACAACTGCGACCTCTTGACGAATCACTCTATACCAACACTGTTTGCACTCAATTATTTCCCGAATTTAGCAGTCTTGGAACTGAGGCACGTCGATCAGATCACGGACGTGAAAAACCTCGTCCAATTCAAACTGTGGAAGAAAGCTCAAAGCATTCCCATCCTGATAGAAGGTTGCGAGCGCCTCACAATGCTGATGCACGAGGAAGAAAATCGCATCAGGAAAATCAATTCGCTATTAGCCCTGGAGGATATGTCCGCATGGGTCAATGAGAATGAACTGTAATCACCTGCATTGTTCCATTTCGCTTCATGATATCGATTTAGTAATATAACAATAAATAGTAATGTTTTGACGACTTTTCATCCAAGCGCAAAGTTCTTGATTGAACAAACTTAGGAAGCCAAAACGAACAAAACCAAAACCAAAACCAAAACCAAAAGCGATGAGTGAGAGCGGTAATAACAGCGTCAGTGGCTCTGATCAGAGCGGTGATAGTCCTGGTGGCACCAGGTACAACGGGTACACTCGAGGGTACTCTTCTAGGGGCTATCACAGAGGCGGGGGCGGAAGTGGTGGCAATGGACGATACAATTCTTATTCGAACGGTGAAAACAGCTACCCCCCCTACCAATATCGAGGAGGTGATTTCTACTACGGATCTCGATACTACGCCGGTAGAGGCGGTTCCAGTGGGGGCGCCCCCTATCATTCTACTAGAGGAGGTGGGAACTATGGTGGCCATCGTTACAGTCACCCATATACACCGGAATATAACAACGCTTACCATAGAGGCGGCAACAATGTTGGTCCGGTACATAAGAACCACGATAATGATGGCAGACGTTACAGTGCCAATTCCAATAGTCGGTACCACGGTAATAGACGCTCTGAGCCTTGGGGCGGTGCCGCTGAACCTGTGCCGCCACAGGGCCCTCCGATGTATGGGAGTGGCAACAGCACCCCTGTAGACTCCTACCATCGTATGCAACCGACCACAATATCCAAGAGCGAGAGCATGCCGTCATCTCATGGTGTGACTTCTGGTGCAGTTCCCGCTGTGCCTGCCAAGAGAAGGGTGGACAAGACTGAGTCGCCCTTTTTGTATCTCACAGACTGGGATAAATTGACGGATGATCCGCAACAGCTGGAAAATATACGTGAAGTACTGAAAGAGAGTGACAAGTTGGATAAGGCCCTGGAGGAACACAATTTCCAATTGCTAAAGAATGAATTAGAGTTGGGTCTCTTGGCCACACAGTATGAGAAGGATACGTTGAGTGTGCGGTTAACACAGGAGAAATTGGATACGTTTTTAATGCAGAGTTGATACGAGCGTGGATCCTATAGCGGGTAGGAATTGGTGTAATAGACGACCTGCAAGCAACGCGAAGTGCAAGAACGCGATCACATCGTGTATAAAGTACAAGTAGACCCAGATACTGCAATCGGTGGGAACAACAACATCAAATGACGATAATAAACTTGTAAGTATTACCATGGGAGGAACCTTAAACTTATAGTAATTTACTGTAATAATTAACATCGCATACTTAATGGCAAACTAAAGTCTGCTAACAAAGCAATTTTAGGTAGAACTATATATTGGGAAGTAGTGCATTTGGCAATTGTTGATTCAAAGCGCAGAAAGTGATTCGACATGTAAGTAGCTATTTTCAATCAATAAAACAACCTTATTTTTTCCATTTAGTATTTTATTAACGAATAAAAAAGTTTAACAATTAGCTAATAAATTCACAAATTCAATATACAATAAACAGACATGCGAATTGAAAAAACAACTTAAAATCACTAATCTGTACAGACTCACTTGCAACAACACTTCGTACTACTCATAAACCATTTTCTAACACCCTCCAACTATCTACTACGACCTCTTGCACAGCTTTGGTTTATATCACGTGACTCGAGGCTTTTCTTCGCTCTTTTGAAGCACAAGGGTTTTCTTTCCGAAATGCAGAGTGACCTTTGCTCATGTACAAACAGCCAGTCAGAGTATCAAGCCGCCAAAATGACGTTTGTTGAAGAGTTGAGAGCTGTTGGTCAGCGTAGTAAGTGTGTCAATTATTTGCTATGGTGTACCCTTGGGTTCGGTGTCATCAAATTGACGACCCTTACACTAAGATTTTTAGCCCTAGTATTGGACCTCTTTGTGTTGACGCCCACCAGCTACGCAAAGTACGGCGCTGGTAAGGGCAGTTACTGTGTCGTTACAGGTGCCAGTGATGGTATTGGTAAGGAGTTTGCCCGTCAAATGGCCCAACGCAAGTTCAACTTAATCTTGGTGTCTAGAACGTTGAGCAAATTGGAAACTTTGCAAGGGGAATTAACCAAAGAGTATGGTGTTCAGGTCAAAGTGTTGGCATTTGATGCCTCTGAGGATGCCGCTGTGAACTATGCTGCATTGAAGGATATGTGCGAGAGTTTGCCCGTGACAGTCTTGATCAATAACGTGGGGCAGTCGCATTCGATCCCCGTTCCCTTCTTGGAGACCGAGGAGGAGGAAATGAGGAATATTATCACCATCAACAACACTGCTACCTTGATGATCACCCAGAGTGTGGCCCCCACCATCGTTAAGAGTGCCGCAACCCGTGGCCAAAAGGGTTTAATCCTGACGATGGGGTCCTTTGGTGGGTTGATACCCACACCCCTGTTGGCCACTTACAGTGGTTCGAAATCATTTTTGCAAGGTTGGTCCAACGCCTTAGCCGGTGAATTGGAGGAGAAGAACGTGGATGTAGAGCTGGTTTTGTCCTACTTGGTCACCAGCGCCATGTCGAAAGTGAAGCGCAGTTCCGCCATGATCCCCACGCCTAAGAACTTTGTGAGGTCCACTCTGACAAGTGTGGGTCGTCGTTGTGGCTCGCAAGAGAGATATGCCACTTTGACGCCTTACTGGAGCCATGCATTATACCATTTCGTCATCGAGGAAACCTTGGGCGTCTATTCGACATCGGTCAACAAGATCAACCACTGCTTTCACAGGTCTATCAGACAAAGGGCACTACGCAAGGCTGAAAGACAGGCCAAATCTCAGTAAATACGTCCAGTAAAATTTGTATAGCCTCGTTAATCATGTGACGATGCCTCTCGCATAAAACGCGTCGAAGAAGAGTTCCTCCCTACAAGTTTAACTACAAGATATACTCCCACCACTCCCCGTCCCCGCCCACTGCAAGAGCTCGAACTGATGAGCGGTGAGTTGGTAAATTACAAAAGATTGGAAAAAGTCGGTGAAGGTACCTATGGTGTCGTTTACAAGGCGTTGGATCTGCGCCATGGGCAAAGGATTGTCGCTCTGAAGAAGATACGGTTGGAGAGTGAGGATGAAGGTGTGCCCTCGACAGCAATCAGGGAGATCTCTTTACTCAAAGAGTTGAAAGACGACAACATTGTGAGACTCTACGACATCGTGCACTCGGATGCCCACAAGTTGTACCTCGTCTTCGAATTCTTAGATTTGGATCTAAAGCGGTACATGGAGGGCATCCCCAAGGATCAACCACTTGGGGACAAGATCGTGCAGAAGTTCATGATGCAGCTTTGCAAAGGAATCGCTTACTGCCATTCGCACAGGATCTTGCACAGGGATTTGAAGCCGCAGAACCTGCTCATCAACAGGGATGGCAATTTGAAACTGGGCGATTTTGGACTTGCCCGTGCATTCGGTGTCCCTCTAAGAGCATACACACACGAGATTGTCACGCTTTGGTACAGAGCACCCGAGGTTTTACTCGGCGGGAAACAGTACAGCACCGGTGTGGACATCTGGTCCATCGGGTGCATCTTTGCCGAGATGTGCAATCGCAAACCCATCTTCAGCGGTGATAGTGAGATCGACCAGATCTTCAAGATCTTCAGAGTTCTGGGTACACCCAACGAGTCCGTGTGGCCCGACATCGTCTACCTGCCTGATTTCAAGCCCAGTTTCCCCAAATGGCACCGCAAAGAGCTAACCAAAGTCGTTCCTTCGCTGGATGCCAGCGGTATCGACCTTTTGAGTAGCTTGTTGAGTTACGACCCCATCAATAGAATCAGCGCCAAGAGGGCTGCCGTGCATCCGTATTTTGAAGGAATGATGTAAAACGTTGCAAAGACCACATAGCATTTCGCGTATCGAGTGGGGCGCTAAGCAGTAAGTATGGGCGTATAAACTATTCGCTGCAAGTTTTGAACTGGCTCGATTTTATTTTTTTCAACAACACTCGCGCTGATACTTAGAATAGCCGCCGGTGCACTATTGTCTCCCTCTCCCCCCTCGACCCGCCCCATAGCTCAAACCGCAAATACTCCCACCCCGTCGCTGATCTTCATAACGGTCGTGGCACAACTAAGTCTGACATAGCATTACATAACAACTTTTTGAGAAGAGCCGCAATTACAAGGCCACCGGGACGCCCCCCTCCCTCCATTGCGATTTTTTCCCCACCCTTTCCATTGGTGGAAGAGTCCCCGTTATATGGTGGAAAAAAGGCACCGCTCAATCTGGCCCGCCGTGACTAACGCGAGAGACCCTTTGCCCACAGTCACTTGACTAACCCTTTACTGTCCCTCTTGCGAGATTTACACTTTCCACACTGTGCCTAACCAATGCTAGTTGCCGCCCTGTCTGCCATGTTAACGCCATCACGGCAGTTACCGGCGGTATTTTACCATGCACCGATTTTTTCCTTTTAACTGCCATTGACTAAACAAGATAACACATCTCCATGACCCACATTCATATGCAAGACACGGCACCATTTGATTTACGTCCAAGAGAACTCGTTTTCCCCCAATAGTACTTTATCTCACCGACTTCGCTCGCCATGGAAGCCAAGGAAATCATGGTTCCCGCGGCGGCCTCCTAGTGAGCAAGCGATAACCGCGGGCAACGCAATGTTCTGCCGAAATCCTATCTTCCTCTTTTAGAAACGCGCACTTATCATCATCGGCTCTGACTCGTGACAATCCGGCCGTGTTATCCATCCTTTCCGGTACATCCAGCCCAACCGTCTCTTACGAAGTTACAGTCCTCTCTTGCATGCATATACACTCACACTACACATTTTAATTTATTACTGCGTAGCTCACCGTAGCTCGTCCGCCCGTACAAAAGGTCGATGAGACCTGCCGCTACACAATCCACACTTCTTGCGAAGGAGGCGGAACGCCATGTGACAAGCTGCACGCTAATCAAACAATGCCCCTACCGCGTTCTTGACATACTTACGTATCTTGGTGTAATTACTCCGCTGGAGGTTCTACGGGAGGTTCCACGGGAAGTCCCACAGCACACTCCATGGGAAAACGGGTAGTCGCTGGTGGTCAATTGAATACGCAACGTGCAGCAGCAGGCTGCACCGTGTTGCAAGTTGTGCGCTGCGGTGGCTCACAGAGAAACCTGTGTGTTGCAACTACGCTGCGCATCGTTGCAACTCCCACGCTACGCCACACCGCGTTGCAGCTACACTATACTGTGCTCCCGTGGTTTCTCCCACTGCGGCGCAGCAACCACGCTGGGTCCCTTTTACTAAGAGCCGGTACGCCCTTTCCCATGGGTGTAACGAAAAGACGGAAAAAAAACAAGCAGGAAAAAAACAAACATAACAGGCCCCATGCTGGGACAAGTTGTATAAATAAACTAATTTCCGCGACAGAGTGGAGTAAGAGTTGCATTTGTATTTATGCTGGTGTCGAATTGGCATATCTCATTTTCTAAATACATCAGTATACCTTGCATTCTCCCTAGCAGGTGCATTAGAACAGAAGCAGAAGCCCCCCTCTACCTGACCCCACCATCATGCGTAAGGAACTAAAATATATGGTATACGGCAACGTAATGGTGCTGTTGGCCATCCTGTACATGACTTTTGACCTTCTGACTCTGGCAGTCGATGACACTTTTCAAGATGCGCTGCTGGACGTGGATCTGAATCCACCCCCGGGCACCCCAGAGAAACCACAGCTGATTCCCAAGATTATACATCAGACTTACAAGACGACTGAGATTCCAGAGCATTGGAAAGAAGGCAGACAAAAGTGTCTGGATCTGCACCCAGACTACGAGTACATCCTTTGGACAGACGAGATGTCAGACAGATTCATTAAGGAGGAGTATCCTTGGTTTCTCGAGACGTTCAGAAACTACAAGTACCCGATTGAAAGAGCAGATGCGATCCGGTACTTTGTGCTGTCGCATTTTGGTGGTGTGTACATCGATTTGGATGATGGCTGTGAGAGGAAGTTGGACAGGCTGCTTACGGTCCCCGCATTTGCAAGAAAGACTTCGCCCACTGGTATTTCGAACGACGTCATGGGGGCTGTGCCACGTCATCCCTTCTTCTTGAAGCTGATGCATTCGCTGAAGAAGTACGACGGGAACTGGCTAATACCGTACATCACGATCATGGCATCCACGGGTCCGTTGTTCGTAAGCATGGTGTGGAAGCAATACAAGCGTTGGGGGGTTCCCGAGAACGGTGTGGTGCGTATTTTGCAACCTGCAGACTACAAGATGCATACATACTCGTTCTTCTCAATCTCCCGGGGTTCCTCGTGGCACATGGACGATGCGAAGTTCGTCCAGAGCCTCGGAAACCATATTTTGGCATGCGTCGTTGCGGGCTTCGTCCTGGCGTTCTTCATGCTCTACATGGAGTACTGTCTCTACTGCTGGCTGTGCTCAGCCACAGGTAGCAGAAGGCTGTGGCGGTGGATGAGCTGGTGGAAGAACGACGACGAGGAGGAGAGCGCGAGACAGAAGAGGTTGAGGAAGGATTCGAATTTACCTTTTGTGCTCGTGCCGGACGTGGAAAAGGGGCTACTCGCTGGCGAGCAGCGGGAGGTGAGCAGCGTGTAGCCGCGAACGGTCGAACGAGCGAAGGAGACGAAGGAAGGAAAAAAATTACAAAAAAAAAAGATACCGCAGGCTGCGGTTGTGGCATGACGGGATGATGAGTAACTTTGCATATTTATATAGGTACGGTAGTAGGTGAATGTGATATTAAGTTGAGCGAGTTTGATGGTTGTTGGGAGGTGAGTTTTTCTTCTCAAATTTTTTATTGTCGTAACATGACGTGCTAGGGAATGGAGGGGGTAACAAGATAATCAGGAATGTCAACGTTTCCAATGGGCATGTGGCGTAGTTGGTAGCGCGCCCCCTTAGCATGGGGGAGGTCTTCGGTTCGACTCCGGACTTGTCCATATGTTTTTCGTCGTTGTATATGAGTTACCGACAGCTTTGAAATTTTTCCCTTTTCACATGGGGGAGAGGCGATACCAGGTTCCGCGGCTGTATTGTAACTGCTCCTCACCCCCCTCATTCTCCCTTCTTTTCCCCACACCGCAATATTTACACATGAACATGTATACAGACTGTAAATAGAGTGCCAGGAAGGGCTAACTCAAACATTGGTGAACAGGACGCTCTTCCTCCTATTTGCTTCGTAGCCTTTCAGCAATTAGCGATGTGGGCGATCCTCGGTTTATAGTACAAGTATTGCATCAATCCTGACAGCACGGTCTACGCCTCAAATGAGACCGGTGCGCTGTGATCATCTCAAGCGCTTTCTTGATTTGATCAAGAAAGCTGGCTTTTCAAGTGTAATTGCTTCGCATGTGTCTTTCATCTAGCAGTAGTGACTCGGTTGGTCATGGTTTGGCGCATGACTTGTGCGCTGCCTCTTTTTCTTATCCAGTTCGTCCGCACCCGTTTACGCTGTTCCGTTTTCGAGTATTTATTTTGGATTTCTCGGTTGAGGGTATTTTCTCAACACTACAATACTACTGCGATTGTTTGCATCAAATTAACTCCACATCGGGGCATCTAATTATCAAATTCTCTCGTAGCGGAAAATGTCCAGGGACAAATGATCTTAAAATAATGAGCGGTTAAAAGTCGTTACCACGCCGCGTCAAAGATGATCGTGTTCCAAACAATCATTCATTCTAACTGATAACAAAATGGAAAATTACGCTAATCTTGTTGGATATTTTCATAATGGAGTGATCATGCAAGGGCCCTTTGAGTGCTGCATCCTCGGGTGCTAGCACTGGCTGTACGTTAATCGTAGCACATTTTGCCCTCGCAAGGGCAATTCTTTCTTCTTACAACCGGGAATCACCCCTAAGGACCATCCTGGCAGGGCCCGCCGGTAGAAACTCACAAACTCCAGATCGTCGTATGTATGGTTACAAAAGTTATTCAAACAAAAAAAAAAAAGGTATCAAGATTTCAAACGAGGGTAGCATCTGAAGTCGCCTGGTTGAGCCAGCCGTCGACGGTGGAGCCACTCAAGGTGGAACCGAAATCGTCGTCAACTTCAACCAAATTGATGAGACCGGTGCTGCTGTCAAAGATGACTGCAGCCTTCATGGAACTCGAGGTTGGTCTGGTGAAATAGTCACTGGAGCCACCACCGCCGGAGCTCGTACCGTCATCACCTTGGCCGTCGTGCAAGTCCGAGATCAACTCGTCGGAGCCCGTGGTCAACGCTTCGAATAGGTCTAATTCACCGCAGCCGGTCTTCCAGCAGGAGCAGTCCTCGTTACCGTATTGCAAAGTACGTGGGATCTTGGCGTTCAACAACCAGATGGCAGGCATATCCTGGTTTTCGGACGCGCCGCTGGAGGTGTCCGAGGGCATGGTGAATTCGAAGACAAAGATCTTGTCGCTGCCGCCAAAGCCGTGGTAGGCTGGGATTCCATCCCTGTAGAAGCCACAGTCGGAGGTGCCGCTGCACTCGGTGTCTGAGAAGATCATGAACTCCTTGTTTGACTCCACGGTGACGTCTCCGAGGGCAGTAGCGGAGGAGGCACAGCTGGTACCGTCCTCTGCGGCGTAGGAGATGGAGTTGCCGAAGCAGCTGTCCCAAACACCGGAGCCGGAGCCACCTTCGTTGTTCATGAAGACGCAACCCTCAGCGCTGCCAGGAGTGAAGTAGGCGGAACGGGTCCAGGAGCCAGAGCTGGCACTAGCGCTGGCGCTAGCGCTGGCGGAGCTAGAAGAGCTGCTGGCGGAGGCGGAGGCAGAGGCAGAGGCAGAGGCAGAGGCAGAGGCAGAGGCAGAGGCAGAGGCAGAGGCAGAGGCAGAGGCAGAGGCAGAGGCAGAGGCAGAGGCAGAGGCAGAGACAGAGACAGAGACAGAGGAAGAGGCAGAAGCTGCAGAGCTTGAAGCAGACGCACTCGGAGCTGCATACGCAGCAACAACGCTCGAGCCAACGCTCGCAGCCGCACTCGAAGCAGCGCTCGAAGCCGCGGCGCTGCCCGACGACTCCGCGCTCGACAACACAGTGCTCACCACAGTGTAGTACGACCCAGTCGCATCGCTGTCACCAGAGCTAGACGCAGCACCCGTGGCACTGCCTCCGTTCACATACACCGTCGACGTCACCTCCTGGTACTCCACGACGACGTCTCTACGGTGCCTGTGACCAGACACCGTTTCGGCACAGTCCTCATCGCCGAGGTCTCTGCGCTTGTTCGTGCTACTGGCAGGAAAGTACACACCGAACTGCAGCAACTGGATGGGGCCTCGGAAGTGCACAGACAGCTCCTCGTCCAGCGGCGCAAACGTCCCGGAAAAGTCGTACGTCTGCTGTCCGCAGCTGCACGACGAGTCGTCCATCGAAATCACTTCTTGGTACGAACCGGAGTAACCTACCCCGGAGTACTCCACCCCTTCGGTGGATCCTGCGTTCGCTGCGCCGGCACACAGTAATGCGGCCGTGGCAGTCGTCAGATGCTTATGGAACAACATTGCAAGATGGTTGGACTGAGTATAAAGGAGAGACTAGCAGTTGGAATAAAGTTGAGATAAAGTTGGAATAAAGTTGGCTCTTTTTGACTTTTGACCTATTTCTTCTGTATATCTCTGCAAGATCGAAGTCTACCAAGCCTTCCACTCCAGAATTTTACTTATGTAGCTGAAGTGCGAAAGTTCGACCAGCGCTGGGTTCCGAACAAAGGTAAACACGAAACCCACTACCTGTTGCGTCCCATCTGCGTTCCATCTGTGTCCCAATTGCGTATCTCGATGGACCGCGCCATGCGATCTACGCTGTGCCAGGCCTCAGCCACCTGCAGTTTGCGACACGGTGGCCCGATCGAGCTGTTGCGCCAACACGAAATCTTCTCGTGGCCCTGGTCGCCCGGACATGTCCGGGTGACCTCACCACGTGAGGGGGAGCCCCCGGCCACGCCGCGTCGTCCGCGGGATCAAGAAAACGACACTTGCACTTCACACACTACCTCATACCTCTGGGTCCCCCACGCAGCACATACCCCACCGCAACCCAAGCTACCATGGCAATTCAGACCCCCAGGCAGCGACTCGCCAACGAGAAGTTCGCCAAGCGCAATGAGAAGTTCCGCAAGTACGGCAAGAAGAAAGAGGTGGCCCCTCAGTGGCAGCTGCCCGTGTCACGAAGCTGGCTGATCCTGTTGGGGTTCCTGCTCGTAGGCGGCGGCCTCCTTGAGCTGGTGCTCCAACTCTTTACATAGCGCGACTCTTCACAGCGCGACACTACATAGCGCGACACTACATAGCGCGTATTATACAGTCTACGTACACGTACCGACCACGTGCGGAACACGAGGCGGCGGCTGAAACGGACCAACACACTAACAAACGATGCACAGATCACCCAAACCACCACCTGGACCCCTTTCCAGGGCC